>JAFEMH010003388.1:0-269203 GCA_022495995.1 Adenophora triphylla var. japonica
AGATGCACTTGATGATCTTGATGACTTAGAGAGTGACTATGATTCATGTTTTTGATTGATTGTAAACATTGTATAAGAAAGAATCATAGCTGTCAGACTCATAGCTGTCAAAGTGAAGAATTATGACAGATAACATCTTTTGATATAAACCCTGTTCTATATATATATTCCTTTATCAAAACCAACTAACTAAGACATTGATCAAAGTTAGGTCCTAACAATTTCCCCCTTTTTGGTAAAGGAAGATTTATCTAGAACAAGTTTTCACGGTTTGATAAGAGAAATAATAAAAGAAGTAATCCAAGGAATCATATCGGGCGAGGTAATCAAACCGAGATTGAATACTTGGAATTAATCTCAAGATGAGAAGAGTTCACAAAATATTGTTATACAAGCGAGGCAAACAAAACAAATTGTTTTTAACAAAGAAATTGTTCCATAACAAATACAATTATTCATCGACCAATTGATCATAGAATTCATCTCTTTCTTGTCTGGCCGATAGAATCCGATTTCTTTCATCCTCTAACTCTCTTCTCATTTCAGGCTCAACTCCTCCAGAAGAACTCATTGTTCCACTCCCAGGACATCCTTTCATCATACTTGAAGAATTTGTCTTCCTTTGACTTCAGTTGAGATCTTCTAAGGGGGTATTTGATCATTTCGATTCTCATTGTGCCCCACAAATGTTTCTTCTTGTTCCTTGTCTTCTTGCTCTGTATGGGCACACTTGGATTGATCTGGTTGTGGCCGAACCGATGCTTGAGCATGAGTGAATTCTTTGAGGAGGATTGGAAACCTGTAGGGGGTGGAAATATTGTTGGAGAGTCTTGATCGGGGCTTGAGGGAGCATCATTATCACTATCAATATCATAGTCAGCTCGAGTCGATGAAAGATCAATAACGGTTCCGCTCTGCTTTGGTACCGACATTGGAAGATCTCGAATTCTTTGATCTCAGAATAGAGACCAAGTTTTTTGAAATGAGAGTTTTCATTGGGTGAGGTGAAGTTAATAGGATCTACGGTGATGAAGGGTGAGAGGTATGGCTCAATTCCTGGATTAAGAGTTGGAGAAAAGATGTTGACGGCTTTGCTTAATAGAAGCATAATGGCACACTTTTGTTCAAACAAAGTGAAAGGAAAAGTGTTTTTGCAAGGTCAATGCACAGGAGAAGACTAAACCCTTTGGCATATACAAGCAAGAATTGAGTGATGGAGAGATGAGTTGGCTGAAAAGAATTTCCCAATCAAGAAGAGTATTGGGAGTGATGAACTTTGGGAATGATGGGATTTGATGAACAAAGTTGGAGGTGGATGAGGTTCTTGACGGTACCATTTTTCATAGGCAAAGAACACTAACCCTGCCAGGTTTCTTGCTACAACAATCAAGCCATTCCTTGACAGTTCCCTTAATTTTGGATAGATGAAGGGATTTGCAATTTCGGGATGTGAGTTACATGGGGTAACCTTGTCCTTGCCGCTTTGATGGAAGACATAGAGAAGTCAATTCCACGCCTAAGCATCCAAGGTTCCTTTGGGAAGGAAGGATTGATTTGGATTTGGAGGAATAGAATGACTTGGAGAACCGTGAGGACTGTTAGGAATGGGATCAGCTGTCGGATATGTCTTGACCTTGTCCAAACGGTATTGGACTTTGTAGGAGAGACTTCAAAAGGTTCATTTTCAGGAATTGGAGAAGCGTGGCTTGGAAGGTGGAGAGGATTGGGTTGAAACAGATGGGATTGGCTCGCAGGTTTGGCCAAGACTTTGATTTAGAGACACGGAAGTGAATTGAGATTTGAGTAGATTCAAGGCCGCCCTTACCTCACTTTTTGCCAACCTTTTCTCAAGAATAGCTATCATAGCTTCCTCATTTTCCGAGTTCCATCAAGCTCAAGACCTTTGCAAGCATTCACAATTGAGTCTCCTTTTGAGACCCGTAATGGGATTAATCTCAACTCCAACCCTTCTTGAGTTTTTGAATGACCTTAGAAGTATCATCAAGATTCCCCCTTTCGGCCAACGGTTGGGGGCGGGATCATTCACAAAGAGTTCGGCCTCGGGAATGGAAGGGAAGGGATGGCTATCAACATTCATAGCCGTCACCTTCGGGTTTCTAGATGACTCACCTGGTCCACTTCTTTTCGCATTAGCCTAAGCCCGAGTTCATCTAGGGCCACTACAGATTCTTCCTCACTCGTAAAGTCCTTAAGATAAAAAGAGAAACGGCCTTTTCAATTCCTGGGTTCCCATCCAACTCAATAGCCTCAATTGCTCTCATGATTTTAGCTATCTGTTGAGGTTGGGTAGAGGATATTCTCATCGTTGTTCCCCCTTAAGGTTGCTTATCTAAGGGTTCTTTGAGATCGAGGATAGCTTCAATGGCCGATTGATGTCCCGGAAATGGGTGTGGATTTTGGAGAAATGGAAGGGGTAGATATTTTGGTTTTCTTTGATTTGGGGCTTTCTTTTCAATTTTTCTTTTCTTTGGTAATGATCTAGAAGGAATGGTTAAGGAAGATTGTACCTTTGATCGGTAGCCGTCTCGATTTGGAGGGGATAGGCTGTCGATGTTGCTTTCCTTTGTGAAGGGTTTTGGATAGGGCAAGAGCCGCCCAAGCTCTTGAGAATCTATGTTAGCATCACCGACATCATCTTGATTCATAGTGTCAACCTCATGGCCATCAACATCACCTCTTTCTTCAAAGATTCTAGCATGGTCGAGAGATGGTTCCTTCACCGTCGCCTATCGGATCATCCTTGCTTTTGCCCTTTTTGCTAGGAGATACCACAGCTCTCTTGAGCACTCCAGCCTTCTTGACATTGGTTTTACTCCTCTTTTCATCCTCCTACTAGTAGCCAAAGCTATCAAATCTTTCCAATGATTAAGCTTTATTCTTGTTTCTTCAAGCATTTTCTCTATGGGCTTCTTTGAAACTCTCAAGGCTCATATCCCCAGCCTTCATAACAATTCCCTTCTTTTGTTTCAATGAAAAGGTTCTTTCATTGAAGCATCTTGTCTCAGCGGTACCCTTTCTCGTCTTCACCATTTCTTGGATAGAGCGGGTTTGAGCTTTGGAATTAAGACTTCAAGGATTCCACTCATGAATCTGAAGTTGTTCATTCTTCCACCTTGCTTCTTGAATTTGAGAGTAGAGGATGAGACAAAGCAAGTTGGAAATTATGGAGAAGGACAATGCACCAATTTGTATCCTTGGTCATCAGCCCTGAGCATCTGCTTCCACTCATTTGATCCCATTTGGTCAAATGAGGATTGTTTGCCATCAATGGCTTTGTTGACCACATCCATCAATGTTGACTTGAAGATATCATCTTTGTTCTTCACCATAGCTTTGTCTTGAATAGCTTTGAAGTCGGTTACTTTAAGACCAAGAAATTTTTCATAAACAGTCTTTAATCTTTCCGATCCTCTATCCCATATATTTTTCACAAGATCTTCTTTATTTGGGATTCCATAGACCTCACTAACCAAATCTTGAGTGATAGTTATCTCTACATTTTCTATGGTGGCAGCTTATTGAATTATCTTCATTGTTTCTTCTTCCTACCAAATAAATTTCTCTGCAGAGTTCTTCATAAATTGGGGTTTAGCTCCCATAAAATCAAGTAGTTCATTTACCTCAAGCGGTTCTTTGATGAGGATTCCAACTTCGTAGTCATAGAAGTTGGGTTTGATGAAGTAGCCATGAGCATCCGGGTACATTGCTTTAGTGTCCGCCATTGATGCTTTGAAAAGGAATTAGGGTTGGAGAAATACGATGGTAGATTGGAGAGGGAAAGAGAAGAGATTTAAACCGAGGGTTAAGGAAAAGGAATTTTGGTGATTGCGAAAGAGAGAGAGAGACAAATGATGAGTGGTACGTGGGCTTTTAATGAGCATTGGGGTTACAAAGTTAAGTAACCTGTTCATATGAACAAGTGGTTTTTACCCTTCCCCATCTTTGAGACATTTATTCCCACAAAACACAAGAAGAACATTCTCCTTTTCAAGGAGATTTGCGTGGAAGAGGCGGCGAAGGAAGTGACAATTGTGAGCAATTAACTCGATCAAATCACTTAAAGTATGCTTTAACCTAGCTGTTGAAAAGAAATCTCGACGGTTAAGCTAGTTTGAATGATGATTGCCGTCCGAGATAGCTAGTTGAAAATTTGCCTATAAAACAAGGAAAACTTCAGAGGAAAATTACTCGGATTGATTTACAAACAAAAATGGGAAGATTTTCTTCAAAGTTTAATCCAAAGGTTATGGCTCGAACGCCTAAGCAACCGGTCTTTGGGAAAAATGGTGAGGATGATTTGATGAGTGATGAGATGGAGATAGATAGAGAGGCTTTCAACATTGTTGAAAGTTCAGAGAGTGAATGATAAGTGGAAAGAAAAAGAGAGTGAGGGTTGATGAAGATGTAGAAATGAAGGAGGTAGGCCGGGGAAAAGATTGACGCAAGGAGGGAGAAGGAATAAGGTCTGCTTTGGGAAGACAATCAAAGTTGATCAAGGAGAGTCAAGTAAGGGAAGGAGTAAGGTAGAAAGGGTATACACACTGGGGGAGTTGGTGAAGCAGGACAGAGCTCGGGACGGCTAAGGAGAGAAGCTTAATGTCGGAAGTTAAGGTTGAGCAAGATAAGCTTTATACACCCGTGAGCAGGATTCTCTTTCACCAGGAGTTGGTTTGTTGGAAGGTAGAGGAGATAACTTTGCAGGAGTGCATATATCTCCTTCTTCAACCATCTCATACCTGTTCAACCAGGTTGTAGGTTGCTTCAGATCCTGCAAGAGCACCTACCGTGGAGAGGGTGGAGTCAAATATTGGTCAACCATTTGCAATCACAGGAATGGTTCTTTTTCAGAGAATTTAGCTTTGTTACTCCAATGGAGGGATTGCTTCAGCCATATGATCCAATTGAAGAGTGGTGGCCTAGAAGAGCAAGTCCTTCTCTCCAATATTCAGCCACTTCCATTGACCCTTTCTTGGAGAGGCATCCAGTGTGGTTGCGAGAGATACCAACAAACTTTGCAAACTACTCGTGAGGCTAGAATTGAAGGAATGAGTGCCGTGGAGGGTGCAGGGAGACTGACATTTCCAAAGAATGTCGACAAAGCAAAGGAGAAGGATTGAAAGAGAAGAGAGTGGTTACGAGATTTGTTTGGTTTGGAAGAAGTTTTTGTTGGGTAAGTTGAGATGGGAGAGAAAGAATTTGATGGGTTGTTTGAATGTTTTTGTTGTAAGTTTTTGTTGTTTTTGGTTTTCAAGGCTTTTGGAATGATAGGCGCCAGCTGGATGGCTTGTTAGGAATGTGTAAGATGTAATAGCTATCGTGCAACATTGTGATAGCATTACTCGTTTGTAATCCTCTTTTATCTCGAAAAGAACACCCCTTTTATTTTGGCATATTAATCATCCCAAGCATGGCTCTCAATAGTTCAAATCTTTTTTCATCCATGGCTTTTGTGAGAATATCGGAGGACATTGTTCTCGGTGCAAACTTTTGCAAGGTTGATATTCCCTTTTTCAACATGATCTACGATGAAATGATGCCCGACTTCAATGTGCTTGGTTTTTGAATGTTGGACAGATTTTCTGTCATAGCAATGGTACTTGAGTTGTCACAGAAGATGGGAATGTTTGATAATTCAATTCCAAAGTCTTGAAGTTGACTTTTAAGGTAGAGAATTTGTGAACAACACAAGCCTCGGCAATGTACTCGGCCTCGGCGGTTGAGGTTGCAACCGAGGTTTGCTTTTTGCTTGACCATGAGATAATCCTTGATCCAATAAAGTTGGCATCCACCACTAGTGGATTTTCTATCTAGATTGCACCCTGCATAGTCGAGTCGGTGAATCCAACTAGAGAGAATGGGGATTCGGTGGGATACCATAGGCCAAAATCGGGGTTCCTTTGATATATCTCAAAATTCTCTTGGCACCGAGAGATGAGATTCTTTGGGGTTGGCTTGAAACCTAGCACATAGACATACACTAAACATTATGTCTGGTCTTGAAGGCATCGAGATATAGGAGAGATCCTATGTAGCTTCTGTAAAGTGTTGGATTTACACTTTGTCCATCTTGATCGGCATGAAGCTTGGTTGTGGTTGACAAGGGAGTTTTAGCAGGGGGGATGCAGTTTGCATGTCAAACTTTTTGATCATTTCCCTTGAGTATTTGGCTTGGTTGATGAAGATTCCTTCCTTCATTTGCTTGACTTGAAGGCCTAGGAAGAATGTGAGCTCACCAATCATGCTCATCTCAAAGCGATCCTTCATGATATCTCCAAATTCAAGCACAAGTTTTCATTTGATGAGCCAAAGATTATGTCATCAACATAGACTTGGATGAGCAACTGATCATCTCCATATTTTTTGATAGACAAGGTGTTATCAATATGTCCTTTGGTGGAGCCTTTTCCAAGAAGATATCTAGATAGGTGTCATACCAAGCTCTAGGTGCTTGTTTAAGCCCATACAAAGCTTTGTTCAGTTTGAATACATGATCGTGAATTTTGGATGCTCAAAACCAGGGGGTTGAGATACAAACACTTTTTCATTTAGAACTCCATTTAGAAATGCACTCTTGACATCCATCTCTGAAAAACTTTCATTTTCTTGAATGAAGCATAGGCAAGGAATAGCCTTATAGCCTCAAGTCTTGCAACGGGTGCAAAAGGTCTCATCATAGTCAATGCCTTCTTCTTGTCTATAACCTTGAGCAACTTGATCTGGCCTTGTTTCTTATTACAATACCTTCTTCATTCATCTTGTTTCTAAAGACCCATCTTGTTCCAATCACAGTTTGATTTCTTGGTTTAGGAACAAGTTGCCATACTTTGTTTCTTTCAAACTGCTCCCGCTCTTCTTCCATGGCTTCAATCCGGGGTCGGCATCTTGGAGTGCTTCATTTATCTTCTTTGGTTCCACTTGGGATATGAAAGCACTCATGAGAAAGGGGATGTTGTCCTGGCGGGGTTTTATCAATCTGAAGGCTGATGTAAAGATCTTTATTGGGTGGAATGATATGGGTAATTGTGGTTTCATCATTGGTTTTGAGAGGTGAAGGAGGATTATTGGATGAAGATGGAAGGAGGTTAGAAGATAGATTGGATGAGGAATTGGGATGGTGTCGGCTAAGGGTTGGTGTCGGCTAAGTGAGGATTTTGAGGAAGATCGATCAAGGGATGACTATTTATTTGAATATTTTCTTCCTCATCCATTGGATTGAAGGTGGGAGAGATTTTGTTGACTTTGTTGGCTTGATTGGTTGTTGATGAGAGTGGGATGGTTGATGGCTGCCCGGCATAGGATGGGTGTCGGATGAATTTCTTGGAACCATGTATGGAAGGTTTGATGAATCTTGTTCATGACTGAGAATAGTTGAATCAAGAATGGGGGATGATTCAGGGAGATTATCAAGATTTCCCAATCCTTCATCAAAATCACATAATTCAGCTTATACTTTGATCATTGTTTTCATCAAAGTCAACATTGAATAGATTCTTCCACAACAAGTCTTCTTTTGTTGTACACTCTATAAGCTTTGCTTGTGTTAGAGTATCCAAGAAAAATTCCTTCATCACTTTTGGAGTCAAATTTGTCCAAATTGTTCTTGCCATTGTTGTGGATGAAGCATCTACTTCCAAAGCCGTGAAAGTAGGAAATGGTAGGGACTTTGTTGTTCCATAATTCATATGGAGTCTTCTTGTGAAATTTGTTGATCGGGGTTTTGTTTTGAACATACACAGCGGTGGTAACGGCTTCACCCCAAAAGTATTTTGGGAGATTATGTTACGACAAAGATTGTTCTTGCTTTGCCTCACAGTTGTTCTGCTTTTCCTTTCTCGCAACACCATTTTCTTTGTGGAGTTCTTGGGGCTGAAAAATTGTGATCTATGCCTTTTGAATCACAATATTCTTCTACTCCAGTGTTCTCAAATTCCTTTCCATGGTCAGATCTGATCTTGATGATGGATGTCCCTTTTTGATTTTGAATTTTGTTGAATAGCTTTATCAGACAGCTAAGGGTGTCACTTTTGGATTCAAGAAGAATGATCCAAGTGAATCTTGTGAAATCATCAACAACAACTAGGGAGTATCTTTTTCCTCCTAAAGATCTAGTTCTTATGGGTCCAAAAAGATCCATATGAAGCAGTTCAATAGGTCTTGAGGTGTCCAACTTGATCTTGGGTTTGAATGAGGATTTCTTTTGCTTCCCACATTGGCATGCTTTGCACAGTTTATCCTTTTTGAATGGGATCTTTGGTAGTCCTCCGACAAGATTGGAATTTGCAAGCTTGGAAATGGTTTTGTGATTGAGGTGAGCCAATCTCTTGTGCCATAGCCATGACATATCAGATTGATTGAAAGACAGAAGGCAGTGAGCAGTTGAAGTTTCCACAATCTCTAAGCTCAAGCAATAGAGATTTCCTTTTCTTGATCCAGTTAGGATGACTTTATTGTTTTTATTTTTAACAGTGCATTTGTCTTTGGTACAAACAACATGATATCCCTTGTCACAGATTTGACTAATGCTGATCAAATTGTGTTTGAGACCTTCCACATAGGATACATTTGTAAAAATGATATCTTTTGTAACAAGATTTCCTGATCCTTTGACCTTAGCTTGGGAATTGTCACCAAAGGTTACATTTGGACCATTTTTAGGGGAATATTGTTGCAACCAATCTTTATTGAAGGTCATATGTCTACTACAACCACTATCTAAGTACCAGAGACCTTTCCTGGATACCTGCAAAACAGAAAATAAGATTTATGGTACCCTTTTTATTCTTTTTGGGTCCAAAGGATTAGTTTTTCTTTGGAGCCCTAACATTGTTCATTGATCCCTTATTGAAGAACTGGTTTAGGGTATGGTAATATGACATGATTTGCATCATGTAAGGTGTAAGAACAAATGGATTGGGAAGGATTGAAGTAGTGGTTTGGGTTCTTTGTATTGGGGTTGAAAGCGAAAATTGTTTGAATGGGATGACCTTGGAGAGTCATTTTGATGAGCATGGCTTCTTCCATTTGAATACCGCCATTGAGGTTTTTGTTTTTTGGTGTGTTTATGCTTGTTGTAGACTCTTTGTTGCCTTGGGGTTCTTTGTTGTTTGGAGGAATTTGGTATGCATTCTGTCATGCCTTGGTATGCTGTCATGCCTTGACCGCTCGTCAACCCTCGTCGTCGACAGGCTTCGACCGACTAGCACCTTTTTGCAGCTTGACTTCTTCCTTTATATTGGCCCTTGAACCCAAATAAACTTGCTTCCTTGAACTTTATTTGGTCCTTCCTTTGATTGACTAGGGCCACCCAAGATTTCCTTTTCTTTTCCTTTGGTTTGAATGGGATAGGTTTGAGTTTGATAGTTGCCGTAGCTCGTGTTTTCTAGAACCATTTTTTCAATGGCCCTTTCACCGGTGAGAGGAGTGTACACTTTTTGTGTAGGATCATCGGCTCCAATCCCTTTGTTTTGTCACTTGGACGCCTTTGGGTGTAGGTGAAAAGAGATAATGCTTTGCTTGACATATTCCATGAATCTATTTTCTTTTTAAGAGCATCATTTTCTTTTTCAAGATTGCCGAGTTTTTGACAATTTTCATGATTATTAGATGTCTCATTTGTCGGATCCATGTTTTGTTTTTCAAGCATGATGCATTGATCTCTTAGCCCTTGGCATGCTTTTTCAAGCTCAGAAATGGTTTTTGTGAGGTTGTCAATGGTTGAGGATTGGGAAAGGTTCTCATTGACCAATGAAGCAAAGCTAGTTTTTTGTTTTTTTGTTTGAATTAACGAGTGCAAACTAATTGTTTAAAACCATCAATATTTAAAGAGTTAAAATCATGTACCTCTTTTAGTTCATCGCAGCAAGTGCTTCCATCTCTTCCTCATTGTCGATTCTTCATCATCTTCACCATAAGGCATATCATGGCTTCTTCTCCTTCAATTTCAGAGTCATCACTTGACATATACTCTTCATCACTGAATTTTGATGAGTCAGCAATCATGACTTGCTCTTTGTTTTTATCTTGTTTATTTTTGGAGCAATTGTAGCAGTTGCACTTAGAGCTGTGAATGATTTCTTTTGAGTATGTCATCTTCTTAGGTATCGATTGTCCCTGGGTTTCCTTGGTTCGGGGCAATCGGATGAGTAATGTCCTTGCTTTCCACAATTGAAGCAATCAATTGTCTTCTTGTAGCCGTCTTGTTGGGCATTAGAGGTGGAGGGATTGAATTTCTTATCAAAAGACTTCTTTTGAAATTTCATGGCATTTCTGACTGCCATGGAAATGAGGCTTGGAATGTCTTCTTGGGAGATCTGTTTGCTGACAGATTTGGAGCTGATGTTTATCTTTTGAAGAGCATTGTTGACAATGGTCTCAATGTCATGGTGAGTGATTGGCTTGTTGACAGGTTCTTGTGCAGTTAAAGCTAAGGTTTGTGAAATGGAGGGGACTGATGGAATTTTTATCATACCTTCCAGTTCATAAGCTTCAAGCTTTCCAAAATATTGCTCAACTGTCATGGTGCTCCATTCAGATCCTTCTCTAATAGGTAATGCTACCTTCTCATATTCTTGAGGGAGATTTGAGTAAATCTTGAGACAGAGATCTTGTTGTTCAAATGTTTTTCCATGATCAGTAATTGATCTAACAAGGTTCTCAAACCTTGGCTGAGCAAAGACTCACCTTTTCTCCAGGGTAGAACTTGAAATTGTCTAATTGCCTAAGCAAGTTGTACAGGTTTTGTGTCCTAACACTGGAGTGTTTAGTGAACTTGGTTTGAATAAGAGCCCATGCAGTTCTGGCATTTGGTTCCTTAGCAATTTCTTGGGCTAGAGAGTCATTTACACTCTTTTGAAGAATGTTCTTGACTTTTAAGTTTGCACTTACCAATTGCTTTTCGGCTTCGGACCAAGTTTACGGGGATTTGATTTTACTTGGTCCTCCATCGTACAGACTGAGTTGGGTATGACACTTCATTTTCTAGAACATACCAGTTCCAAATGCTGTTTGCATCAAGATAAGTTTTTATCTTTGATGCATAGATCTCAAAGGATCCACAGTCATCAATGTGTGGGATGTCTTTCTCATTATTTCTTCTTGGTTGAGGCATGGTGGGTTTGAAGAGGATCCTTCACAAGTTGTTAGACTTTTGAATGTGAAGACAAGCTCGATACCAATTGAAAGGCCCTTGCTTGGTATGTAAGATGATCGACACAGCTATGGTATTGGGTTAGCTGTCAGATGATATTTTAATTTGTGCAGCGGAATAAAAGTGATTTGAAATAATGGTAGGACAACAAACACAAGGAGATAATGCAAGTGTGTGAATGTGTTTGCAAAAATGTAATAACACGAGAATTTAAAGTGGTTCGAGTTCACTCCTCCTACATCCACCCTCACTGTCAAACTTGACAAGTGAGATCAATTTTATTATAATCTTTAATCAACAAAAATTACAAATGATTGATTTAGGTAAGTTCCTTGAACTTCCTCTTCCTAATTAGTACAGTCAACTAGGGATACACTTAAAGTACAGTCTTAAGTGCTTTTACAACTTGAAGTACAGTCTCAAGATTTTACAAAATAACTAATACACTCAAAGTACAGTCTTGAGTGATTACAAACTTATTCTACACCTAAAGTACAGTCTTAGGTGGTTGGGGTTTGTGAATTAACACATGGGGTTGTTTTTGTTGGTGAAGAGGTTTAGGGGTGAAGGTTTTGGTTTTGGAACAGGGTTTTAAAGGTAAGGATTGGTGTGTGTGTGTGTGGATTACAGAAGGTGTGTGTGGGTGTTTGGAAAGGGTTTTTGACTGGGAAAATGAGTATTTTTCAGTAGTATTGTTAGAGGAAGAGATCCTCTATTTATACCCTTCAATGTAGCCGTTGGAATATGACTCGCTGCAGCTACATTAATGAGCTTTGGACTGGTCTTTGTCCCACTTGTCCACATGCGCAGTCTTCATGAGCCGTCTTGAGGCTGTGAGCTTGAACCGAGAGCTTCTAGAAGGTCTTCGGTGGTCTTCATTGGTCTTCATTGATGGACTTGATAGGCTGTGAAGATGCAGGATCTAACATGGTTGAGTTTGTGGTAACATGGTGTGAGACAGGGAGATGGCCGGTCTCGAGGACTGAAGTCATAGCCGCTGATCATGGCAATGCTTAGCTATCAGAGAGGATCTCTAATAAGGACTGAGATGCACTTGATGATCTTGATGACTTAGAGAGTGACTATGATTCATGTTTTTGATTGATTGTAAACATTGTATAAGAAAGAATCATAGCTGTCAGACTCATAGCTGTCAAAGTGAAGAATTATGACAGATAACATCTTTTGATATAAACCCTGTTCTATATATATATTCCTTTATCAAAACCAACTAACTAAGACATTGATCAAAGTTAGGTCCTAACAAAAACAATTCAAAAAAGATGAATAAAACATCTAACTCTAGGCTAAAGTTGGTCTTTTACCTAGTCAAGCATCATAATTTCGTTAGCACTTATATGTTAACTTGAAATAATTTCAATTGATTTATCTAGATTTTCTGACTCTTTGTTGGGACATTAGCTATTAGTCCTAGTTACATGGGAGTTGGAATGATGTCTTGTAAACGTTCTGCTTATCTTAATTGAAACTACAGTAGTTGTCTAGTAGTGCATGTTTAGGTGTGGTGCAACACTTAAAGACATCGCGATCAAGAGAGATATTTATGATTCGGCCACAAGGCCAAGTCAACTTAAGTTGAAGCAAACTGATCAAGGAGATAGAGGGAAGAGATAAGAAAATATTACTTTTGTTTGAGCATTGCAAGAAGATGATTAACTCAATTGAACATTAATATTATATACCTTGTGTACACCCATATTCATACTGCAGTACTGGTCATGATTCTCAAATCGACTCATAACCTCTTTGACAGGGGAGAATCAAACCATTGAGTGGGCAATGCGCCTGAGGGTTGCCCTATATATAGCTGAAGCACTGGATTATTGCAGTAGTGAAGGTTGTTCGTTGTATCATGACTTGAACTTGAACGCATATAGAGTTCTCTTTGAAGGACGGTCAGGATCGCGGTTTGATGGTTCGGCTCATGGCTCGGTTTGACGGTTCGGCTTGACGGTTCCAAACCGCGGTTAGGGGTGTTAAACCTTAAGCTGAGCTGAACCACATGGTTTGTCAATTTTTCAAACCGAGCTAAACCGCTTATGTCTAAAAACCGAGCCAAACCGCACGGTTTGGCTCGGTTCGACTTCAAACCGCGGTTTGAGCCGAACCGCTTCCACCCCTACCCCAACCCTTGTAAACCCAAATCTAAACAAACCCGAACCCGAACCCGAACCCGAGCAGCAGCCCTAAACCAAAACCCTCCCCTTGCAAAGCAAGAAATATTTCCATTCCTCTGCTTCAACAAGAACATCAAACCATCGATTCTGCGCGAACCTCACAGGTTAAGAATCACGAAAATTTTAACCCTTTTCTCCATAAACATTTTCTTGCAAAATAGGTTAGAATCGAAGAAAAAAATCCAATCAAAAAATTGCTATGGCGTCGAGAAAATTGGCCAGAGATTTGGTACACTCCAAAAACAATCAATCCCTTTATCTTCACCTTATTTCTTCCCATTGCAACAGGTTTGTTTGTTTCCTGTATTGAATTTAATGTTAGATGTAGGGATTAATTTGAATACAGAAATTGGGTTTGTTGATCAATTTTTGTGGGTTTTATTTAGATTACGAATTCGAGTTTGAGATTGCGGGTTATTGGAGCGAGTTGGAAATCTGGGTATCATCATTTTCGTGAATTTAGTGTGTTTAATGAGTTAACTAAACGGATTAAAGAGGAAGTTAACAGGTATTTACTATTTAATGTTTCCTCTTGCTTTGCTTGTGTGTCATTTCATTTTAACTGAATTAAAGTTGTATTTTTTATGGTTCCGAATTGGCTGAAAAATAATTGAATAATCATCTAGTTTTTTTTGCGTGTTTTAATTAATTTGTTTATTATTATTACGGATGCTGCAAACTATTATGGTAACTGTGTGTGACCATTTGTTGGGTTGCAGTATTATACTACTTGTGTGTAGTTTTAGAAGCCCATTGATCATTCCTTCAATTGTTAATTGACTTGCGTTTGTTTTTTTCGAAAGATAGACTCAGACAAATTCATTCCAGTTCTTTGTTTGCTTGTTTTGTGTGTTCATGAAAGAGAGAGTTGCTATAATGAGAAAATCACTGTTTAACTGCCAAATATTTAACATGGAGTAAAAAGTAACCCTTAGGAGTATACTCCCTCCGTCGTACTTCACTTGATACCAACTTGATGGGCACATCAATTAAGAAAAAGTAGGAAAGAGAATTTGTGGAAGGAGGTGTTGTGAGTAGAAAAGGTAAAGTAGGAGAGAGAATGAGTGGGGTGAATAGTAATTTGATTGATGTTGTGAGTATAAAAACTTTCCATTTTGGGTAGTATAAAGTGAAGTGGGGCGGACCAAAATGGAAATTGGTATCAAGTGAAGTGGGACAGAGGGAGTATATGATATCAAGCATTCTTTGCTGCATCGTACTCATCTATTGAATATGAAAAGGGTTGAAGTTAGAAAGTTAAGAGAGTAAGGGACTTGCAAGCTTAATTTTGTCGTTTGAGGCAACTGGAGTTATACTTCCTAATATGATTTATCACATTCCAAGAATGGTTCTGGTTTGACGTTTAAATTAATTCATACTTGTGGGATCGCTATTTGACATATGTTTGTACGGGAGGCTATGTATTAGTTTTGGAAGTGTCTGTACTTAATCTGTTAACTTACTTGCCGTCAGCAATCAGTCAAGGAATTGGCAGAGAAAGCTGAAGAGAAAGCAGAAAAGCTGAGATGGTGAATTGGCGAATGCAGAGTAAAGCAGATGACTGAGAAGCTGTATAAGCACGTAGATACTATGATGCTCGGACTCTTTGGTTTACCTCAGCGGATCCTTGTCAACAACACTAAAATAGGAGTGTCCGACACGGGTACGGTGGGGTAAACCAAAGAGTCCGAACATCAGAGCGTAGATAAGCATGTAGATGGTGCCTGGACAGAAGTTGAAGCTAGAGCGAAGAAGGTTTGATCTGAATTTTTTTGATATTGCATCCCTCTAGCATATATAGTAGATAGTGACAAAACCATAACTTTTAGAAGTTTTATTACCCTGTTCTCTCTCTCTCTGTCACACACACACACACACACATATACACACAAAGTCCATCCCAGGGTTCATGTGATATGCATACATGGTGCAATCCTGATTCTCGTGATGTGAAAGTTTTACTCAACTACATATTTAGAAGATATGCAGAATCTTGCATAAGTTTTTTTTAAGTGTTTTTTTTTTTTTGAGATAGGGAAATAATTGTATTAGAATAAAGGAGAAGAATATACAAGAGACGGATAAGATATCCATCAAAGAATACAAAGAGAATGAATAAACAACATAAGAAACAAGAACTACATGGGATGAGCTTTCCATTATTGATTATAAAAGAACTTTTATAATGGGCTAGCATGAATCCTCATTCCACGCGGACAAGATTCCTCCATGCCAAACTAGCTCTTAAGATTTGCTTCATTTCCATTTCAACTGCTATTGTTGTAGTCTTATTGTCTGTGACATGATATTACATGCACTACTTTTTTTTTTAATTAAGTTTGTTAGGTCCCAAATGGTAGGAATCAGGCTAGAGGTGGGGGGGTGAATAGCCTGTTAATAACTTTTTACTAAAACTTCTTTTGAAAAACTTTAGCTCACCGGTAAGTGATTTTGCACAGCGGAAATTAAGTTTTCAGTTTAGAGAAAAAGGCAAACCGGTAAGACAAAATATCATGCAAGTCAAGACAAAAATTATTTCCAAGTAAGACAAACAAAGTGAGCAGTAAGTGAAGTCAATAGGTTGTGACCAGTTGAGAGATTATCAACTGATTACAACTACACAACAGAAAACAAGCAAAGCAATAAATGACACATTGTTTGAAGAGGTTCACAGTGTTAAATAACTGCTACGTCCTCTATCAATTTTGGTCAGAACTTGGATTTGTGAAGGTGCACTTACTATTAATGGATTCTACCTATTACAAGTTGCAAGCCAATGATTGAAAGGCTGCCAAACTAGAGGTGACCACTAATGGGTCGTGCTACAACAAAGACCTGGTGTTTTCTAGAGATGTGCTCACAAGTGGCTGATTTCTCTAGGGTGTTGTGTGTGAATCAATCAATGTGTTCCATAAGTAGTCTAATGGAGGAACACTACGGAATTGATTGAGGTGCCGGTGTATAAGTCCTAACGAGATGTCTAGTGAATAAAGGGACTTGCTTTGAATGCCTTGAACTAGAGAATGTGCGGGTTGGTAGTTTAAAGCAACTCACTCTCAAGAATCATAAATGCACCAACCTTCTTCAATGCTCCGGGGAAACTATTTATAGTGAACTTTGAAAAGGAGCCGTTGTCTTTGAAGAGGTTGCAATGATGACTTGGATTGGCAAGCATTAAATGGGAAGATCCTTGCATTAAATGCCCGAGATTTGGATAGAGAGGATTTCCGAGAGATAGATGGGGCTCGTGAGTGGGTTACTTGACATTCTCAAAGAAGGTGCGATTTCTTTGCGGAGATGTCATGTCGGCATGCTTGCTTTACCAACTTTAGCTAAAGTTGATGGCTTGGTGGTTGGGAGCAATTAATGCACCGGCAAGCTGCTAACCAGAGGAAGCTTGAAGAGTAAGCCTTAACCGGTAAAGTGATATGACCGGTAACAGAGGTGCCGGCCCGGTAACTCAACAGGTAAGATAGCTCAACCGGTAAGAGGAGCTTTGACCTGTAACTGACTCCAACCGGTAACTCACACATTGCTGATGGAAATTCTCAGGTCTTCAAGTCATCAAAATCTTGAGAAAAATACATAGCAAAAACACTGGGCACTAGCACTAAGGGATCCTATGGTACATAGAAAAATTCTATTTTGATCTAACTAAATTAGGGGTCCTCATTAATGCTTGTTATGATTGGGATTAAGCAATTCTAAGCCAAAGCATATATTTGACTAACAATCTCCTCCTAATTGCTTAAGTCCAATCATCCTAGGTTGGCATCTTCTTGACTTAGAAAAGAATGATAAAGATTTTGTCTATTTAATATATCATTCCCCAAGTCAAGAGACAACTTGATGCTACCTAAGGAAAGCTTACAGATTAGAAAAATAAAAGATTGAAAATGGGTAAAGATTTTGAATGATCCTGCAAAAATATAACGGTTAGTAGCATATGAAGCATTCAAAACAATAGAAGGAATTTCAAACAAAACACAAAGTTTGAGGGTAAGAGATTCTCATTATGTTTGTGGACCGGTGAATGAGGAAAGAAAGACAAAAACTTCATCGGTTACATTCTCAGAGCTGCACCGTAAAAGGCTTGAAACTTGATCGGCTAAGGAGCGGCGGCATCGAAGGAGGGCGGCATACGAAGGAGGGACGGCATACGAGACTTTGGATTTCTTTGCTTTCTTCTTTTCTTTCTCATCCCTTTTTCTTTTCTTCCTATCTTCTCTAACCACCATTAGCACTTCATTTTTAGCTTTTACTTTGGCTAACTCCATTTCAAGCTCACGGTTCCTTTCTTGACAACTACTAAGGGCTTGGTTTGTCCTTTTGAGTTCTTCAATGGATCGGTTCGAGAATGTCTTTGCACGAAAGTTGTTGCTCACAAAGGATTTTATTGGTTTGCCGAGCCTCATCAAGTTGTACTGAAGATCTCGATGACGTTGTCTCTAGCATTTATATCGGTCATGAAATTGCCAAGAGACAAAGCAATACCAGTCTTTAATAAATCAAATCTTCTCTCATCCTCCTCCTGATTGGACTTAATGAAAGAACGAGCTAACTCAATGTTCACTTCAACAAAACCATCAAGCACGGCTCTAAGAAGACCTATCAAATCTGAAGCAAGGAGTGGCCTATTTAAATCATCGGCAGGAGGGGTCGGTAAAGGAATGGATTGAGAGACCGGTTGGCTAGCCGGTAAAGGAACATCGGTAACTTGAGGCAATTGATCGGCAACATGGCTATCGGTAAGAGGAGAAGATGGGTCGGCAAGAGAGGTTGCAACGGACCGAGACACTTCACCAGTAGGAGAGATCACAATCTCCTCATCCAATAGTTCCATGGGAGAGTCAGGAGGGGCAATCGGTAAAGGAGAAGCAGGAGCATGAGGATCAAAGGGTTCCAAACTCATCATCTCAGCAAAAGAAAGTTCCAAGAGCTCGAGTTTGCAATAGGGACTAACGGTAAGATGGCTTGCCGACGCCTTAGAATGTGAATTACTCTAAGAGCCGGCGAAGTAATGAAGCTTCTCTAATGTTGCTCCAAGGTATAGGCTTGCCTTTCTTTATCACGAGAGTCTGGTCACATTTGGCAATAAGCCAACCATTTTAGTAACATAACCGGCACCAATTCAAAAGCCTCAACTCCAGAATTTGAGTAATACGCCCATTGATAGACATATACAGGATAAAGAAGTCATCGGTTGAAAGTGTGCTTTCAACCGGTGCAGAGCAAATGTTGCAAGCGGCCATGAATCTGATAAACCGATTGTGTTCTTTGAATAGAGGAAGGATATTTCTTGTTTGGTTTTGGAGAAGGGAAATCGGTAAACAAGCATTGCTCATCTTTGCCGGGAAGGATTGCTTTGCCCTTGGGAGGAATTGGACGCTTCTTAAGCTTCAACACCTTAATCTTCGATACCGGCGACTTGTCTCACCGGGCCCGGTAGTTTTGGTATATCTAGGAGGGGTATCTTCGGGAGCGGCACCAACCTTCATATGCTGTCACAACATCAATGAAAGTGGACATTCTATCTTCTCTCCTTTGCCTCGAAATTGATCGGCAATAGATGGAGGCATTGGAGTGGGCTCGATTCTTGCCTTGCTAAGGATCTTCTCATGAACCTCAAATAAAGGTATTCCATCGGCGGATCGAGGAATAGAAGCTTTGGAGGTATAGAAATTGAGGGTAGACATGAGATCCTTCGACGCATACCGGGATCATCATAAACGGGAGGAATTGTTGGATCATTCTCATCAAAATCAACATCTTCTTCTTCTTCATAGAAATCGAGAGAGAGTCTTCATCAAAAATGGGATCAATATCCTCCTCCTGAACCGGTGAATTGGCTTTAGAAGAGGAAGGAAGAATAACTTGACTTACCGACTGATTAACCGGTAGAAGAGATGCTTGAATGGCTTTTTGAGTAGCCAACTCTTCAATGGTTGCTCTTTGACTCTCCTTGAGCTTCTCCGTTTGCTCGGTAAATAAGCTAGGCTGCTAAGGCTTCTTTGGAGAAGGATATCATCAACATTGATTGCCTTAACCGGTTCGGTAGATGCAACGGTAAGGGGCTGACTAACCGGTAAAGGAGAAGCACCGGTAAATGGCTCGAAGCCGGTAAATCTTCTCTAACCGGTTGAAGTATTTCACCGGTAAGAGGCATCGGTTGAACAACCGGTGAAGGGCATGGCCTAATAACTTCTCCTCCTCCTGAAGCAAGAACGGTAACTGGAGAAGTCTCAGTACTACCTCCTCCTACATGTTGCATCGGTAAAGGAGTTGTAAAGTCAGTACTTATCTTCTCGGATCGATCAATCTCAACGGCATCTTGGTCATCGGCATCTTAATCACTAGAGTCGGTAGAGCTAGAGCTTGTGACAGGCTGCTCCGCCCTATCAATGGCTTGATTATCGAGCCATTAATGTCCTTGAACATTTCTTCAATTTCTTCATCGAGAAGTAGCCCATTTGTTTTGTTGGGTGAATAGAGTTGAAGAAGTCGAAAAGAGATATCACCCATACTACGAAAGTCTCTGTTCAAGTCCACCAGATTTTGCACCACATCCATTACATTCTTCACGAATTGCCATCTTCGAGGTCCTAAGTTGACAATTTCGGGATCAAAGGAGGGAAGATCATCTCCGGGTAACTCAAATCTTCCAAGGCGATAAGGATCGGATTCCTTGAGGGTATCTGAGCATTATAAAGAATGGCAAAATCAATCCACCTTTGCTGAACCATCATGTCTTGCCGGAGCCTATCTGAGCCAAGTAGATGGCATTCCACATTGGAGCGGCAACTCAAAATACCGATTGTAAAGCTTGAGTAGACTATCTACGGATAATGAGATATCATAGTCACTCAACAAACATGGCTTGGTATAGTAGAGACCTTTATCATCATGGATGTTGTCAAAATCCACATAATCGAGATATGTCACCGGCGGGGCGAGTCTTTGTTGATCTCATGGAATTGCAAAAGCTTTCGGAGGAAAGGAGGCAAGTGCTCAATAGGATATACCCAAGTGGGAGATGGTTCAAAGGTAGGATTGACTAGCCGGGGATTGTAATGGTAAATGTGAAAGGTTGGGTTTACGATCGGTTTGCGGTGACTTACCGGTCGGGTTGATGATTGACCGGTAAATGGAATTTTGTCGGTAAGGAAATTGTGATTAAAAAGTCTTTTGGGAATGAATGGTATGAAGTTTCCCAAGTCTGTTTCAATTCTCCTTCTTCTCTCGGCATTTTCTTTGGCAATTTGTTGGGAAGATTTTGGAATAGGTTTGGATCTCTTGGAAGGGGAGGAGCTGATTTTACATTTGTGGCTTTTTGCTTTTTGGTAGGGGAAAGAATGATAGAGATAGGCTTATCATCATCATCATCGAAGAAGACTCAAGTAGTTTTCTCTTTGCGGCAAAGAAGGTTTGGGAGCGGGGAGGAGCACCGGCAAATTGAGCAACCTTTGGCCGGCTAGAGAGTTTCTTCTTATGAGTTGGTTTGCCGATTGGTTTACCGGCCCGGTTTGCGGTAGCGGAGTTCATCGAGACTTACCGGTTGGATTACCGGTGGAAGGCTCGATCGGCTTACCGGTTGGTTTACCGGTAGATTCTTTGATGGCTCTAATCATGTCAAACTTGTCAAAAGCTTTGCGTAAAGATTGAGGATACTTGGGTTGATTCTCGGAGGCTTGAAGGAGCTGCGAGGATGGATGCGAGAGCACGGCTAATCATCGAGATAATGACAAGGTTTGGCTTTGTTGGTCTTGGTAGATGGCCTTTCCTTCGAAATTTCTTAAAAGCAATTAAAACAATCCGGTAAAGGAAAGCACACCGAGTTGAATTCTCCTCCAATAATGATGGCGACAATTGCTTCCCATTGTATCATGGTGATACAATGATGAGAGCGAACCGGCAAATGAAGCATCGGTCCACGACATCGGCAACGGCGTAGAAAACGGCATCAAAACCGGCTTTCTTGTTAGCTTCACCGGTACGAAGGGTCGAGATCCTCGAACCTTTGCCCGGGCGGCAATCATATCTTTCATGGAGATAGAAGATGAACCGGTGGAAGAAAGGTTGGGAAGCGGCGGCAATGGTGGCGGGGCTAAAAGTGACGGGGACACCGGCGGCGGTGGAGATAATATTCTCATTTTCATCCACAACACCATTCTCGAATAACTCATTAACCATCTCATAATAAATGTCTTCATTCCCTTCGGGCATCACGAAAGGAATAACTCCGGCGGCAATGAATAGAGCTTGATGGCACGGCCTTCATCGGAGTCGAAAAGCTGGAGAGAATGTAACCTCCATAGATGTCTTTCTTAATGGCCATACGTGAATCAAATAATCATTCAAACAAAATAAGTTAGAATCAATGAGATTTCTACAAATAATTTTAAGAGTTTAGATGATTCTAGAAATATAAGAGATCTAGGAGTCTTTAGAGTTTCAAAATCATACCGAAATCTCAAGAAGTGAAGAACACGAGATGGAGAAGGAGAAGATGAAGTATGAGAGTAAATTGCCGGTTGCCTATAGTTCTTTTAGAGAGAGAGAATCCAGAAAGTTTAAGCGAGATTTTGAAATCCTTATATAGGGGACAAGAGCGGGAAGATGAAGAGGTGTGTTGGTTAAAGCAAAAGAAGCTTAAAGGTTTTTAAGCGTCGTGCACATTGATTGACAGTTTTGTTTCACGAAATTAAAGATGTGTCATGAAAATATGAACGTGTGTGCAACGGTTATATCAAAATATAATAAAGTACAAAAAGATAACCTTTTTGATAAAAATGAATGATACGAATATTACCTTTTTGATCAATTATTTAAAATTGATCTACTTCTTTTGTATAGGAGCATGGGGAACAGGTAAGGGATAGTACGGTAGGTTGCGGGCTGCGGCGGCGAAGGGATTGATGTGACTTGATAGGCAATGATGACAAACGAGCCGGTTAAATACGGATTGCAAATTTGGATCCGGCCGCGGTTCGTCGGTAAAGGGCAATCGGTAAGGTAGCTAACCGGTCGAGTATTTTGACCGGTAAGAGAGACTTTCATCGGTAAAGGACCATCGGATAGAGACACCATTTACCGATCGGGTATGTCGGTAAGAGGACCGGTAAAGGGAGTCTTGCCTTACCGTAAGGAATACCGGTAAATGAGCACTAGCAAGCATCGGTAAACGAGTGAGGTCACCTATGATCTTTGTTGAGAGCTTACACGAGATAACAAAGTTAGCACATAATGTTTATCGAATATCAATCATGCCTAGTTCTCCTCTAAGGAATTCAAATCTTTTAATGTCAATGGTTTTGTTAAGATATCGGCTAATTGATAATCGGTATGGACTTTTAAAAGAACAATGTTACCCTTTTCAACATGATCCTTGAGGAAATGGTATTTGATGTCTATGTGCTTAGTCTTTGAATGCATCACGGGATTGTTGGAGGCGAGATAGGCGAGGTGTTATCACAATAGATAGGACATACTTCTTGAGGGATTTCATAGTCCACTAGTTGTTGCTTCATCCATAGAATTTGTGAACAGCAACGCCCAGCGGCTATGTACTCGGCTTGATAGTAGAAGTGGAAATTGATGCTTGTTTCTTGCACGACCGGAAACCAAACGGTTACCCAGAAATTGACAAGTTCCACTAGTACTTTTCTGGTGACCCTACAAGCTGCAAAATCGGCATACGAATATCCAATAAGTGTAAATGAAGAATCTTTTGGATACCACAAACCTAAGTTAGCAGTTCCCAAAAGATATCTTATAATTCTTTTAACGACTTGCAAATGAGATTCTCTAAGGTCGGACTTGAAATCTAGCACATACACATACGGCAAACATGATATACGGCCTGCGGCGGTTAAGTAAAGTAGAGAGCCTATCATACCTCGGTAGAGTGTCATATCTACTTTCTTACCGGATTCATCTTTGTCAAGGTGTACATTGGTGGCCATAGGAGTGCTTTGAGGATGAGCGAGTCAAGACCAAATTTCTTGATTAGATCATTGGTGTATTTGGCTTGATTTATAAAAATACCTTCTTGGGTTTGCTTGACTTGAAGTCCAAGGAAAAATGTAAGCTCACCCATCATGCTCATCTCAAATTTGCTCTGCATAAGTTTCTCAAATCTCTTGCATAATTTCTCGTTAGTAGATCCAAAAATAATGTCATCAACATATATTTGAACTAACAATGAATGACCATTATGTAGCAATAAATAAGGTGGTGTCAATTTTACCTCGTTCAAACTTCTCACTAAGTAGGAATTTGGAGAGAGTTTCATACCATGCTCGAGGTGCTTGCTTGAGGCCGTACAAAGCTTTATTCAATTTGTATACGTGATTAGGCTTCTTGGAATCTTCAAAACCGGGGGTTGATCAACATAAACAAGTTCTTGAAGTTCCCCATTGAGAAAGGCACTTTTCACATCCATTTGATATAGCTTGAACTCTTTGTAGGCTGCATAGGCAAGGAATAACCTAATGGCTTCTAATCTAGCTACGGGAGCAAAAGTCTCATCATAGTCTATGCCTTCTTCCTGCCTATACCCTTTCGCCACTAGTCTAGCCTTGTTCCTTATAATTTTTCCAGTTTCATCCAATTTATTCCAATAAACCCATTTCGTTCCAATTACGGTTTGATCACTAGGTCTAGGCACTAACTCCCAAACTTTACATCTATCAAACCGATTAAGCTCTTCTTGCATAGCTTCTACCCAGTTTGGGGTCATCTAGTGCTTCCTCGGTCTTCTTTGGTTCAATATTTGAGACTATAGCAGAGGAAAATAATCCATGTTGATCCTCCATGCTTCTTAATTGGCCTCTAGTCATTACGGGACCAAAGACATCACCTATCACATTTTCTAAAGGGTGATCTCTCATGATTCTCACTTCCCTAGGGAGGTCTTGCCTAACCGATTCTTGTCTAAGGTTTTCTAATGGAGGAGTAGAATCGGTAGAGGGAGATGAGATCGGTAAAGGAGATCGGTTTGGAGAAGGTGATGGAGGCGGTGATCGGTAAGTGGGGAAGGAAACGGTAAATTGTTTGAAATAGGTTCGGCTTCGGGAGGTGAATTAGGAAAATTAATATGAGGGCTGGTTGGTAATAAATCGGTTAAGTTTGGGGTTGTCTATTGGATTGCCTAACCGATTGGGGAAAAAAGGAGTCATCAACTAAGTCTCTACAAGTTACACCACTTGAGGCTGAAGGCTGAACTGGGGATTGATTTGCATTAGAACCGGTGGAATGATTGGAGTTTTGATTGCTGGTTTCACCTGTCTCAAACACACCAGAATTATCAGTACTATTTGGAGCCTTATCAGACTCTAGCAAATCAAATTCATCAAAAGTAACATGAGCAGATTCAACAATTTTCAATAACCGTTTATTAAAAACTCTAAATGCCTTCTTGTGCTTGGCGTATCCCACAAAGATACCTTCATCGACTTTTTCATCAAATTTACCTCGGCGCTCTTTACCGTTGTAAAGTACGTAGCATTTGCGTAGAAGATCTTGAAGAAACCAATGTTAGGGATTACGCCACGCCATAGCTCATAAGGGGTCTTGTTATGAAACTTGTTGACCAAGGATCTATTCTGGGTGAAGGTGCAAGTATAGATAGCTTCGGCCCAAAAATACTTGGGAAGCCTAGCTTCGGATATCATTGTTTTCCGGCTTCGATCAAGGTCCTGTTCTTTCTCTCAACTACACCATTTTGTTGCGGTGTACCAAGAAATGAGAAATTATGATCTATTCCATGATCATCACGATGCGAGCAATTCCAAGATTTTTGAATTCGGTTCCATTATCCGATCTCATACCGATGATGTCACACTCCTTTTGGGTTTGCGGTAGACGGAATAATCTGGTGGCTACTTCATATGTATCATCTTTTGAAGCAAACATCTCCACCCTGTGTGTATCTTGAGAAGTCGTCTACAACAACCAAAGCATATCTGCTACCCCTAAACCGGGCGGTAGTTGTGGGGCCAAACAGATCCATATGTAGCAACTGGAGGCACCTAGAGGTGGACATGCGAGGGCTTCTTTGCGGAAAGATTCTTTATCTGTGTTTTCCCAATTGGCGGGCTCTACATTTCCTTCCATGATCGGCAGACACCTCGAGGTAAGCCGGCGACAAGATTTTTATTGGCAGCTTGGATAGATATTTGAAGTTCATGTGATCGAGTCTCTTGTGCCATAGCCAGAATTCTCACCGATGTTCTTAGCTACAAAACAAACATTAGTAACATTCGAGACATTGTTTAAATCTATAGCGTATACGTTACCTTTTCTATATCCGGTGAGAAGTGTTTCACCCGTAGCAATGTCTTTCACATAGCGAGTTGGAAGAATTGAAAACACAATGCATACCTTTGTCACAAAATTGTGAAATAGAGAGAAGGTTGTGTTTTAGACCATCCACCAAAGATACCTTACGTACAATTACCGTACCTCTTTTGATGGATCCTCGACCAGATAATTTTACCCTTTGCGTTGTCACCAAAGACAACCGGAGGACCAGATGCTTCTTCCGAGATCGGTTAGGAGATCGACATGACCAGCCATATGCCTAGAGCATCCACCGTCCATAATCCAAACATCCTTACCGGCATCGGTTGAGGCCATTAAGCATTCCCGAAATAAAACAAGAAGCTTATGGTCCCCCTTATTCTTTTGAGTCCAAAGAGTTAGTTCCTCTTTGGCGGCCATACCGGCCACCACCTCGAGCTTTTAGACTCGGTGTGTCTAGATAGGTGCTTCAAGAGGCATTCATAAGCCTTGTGACCAATAAAACCACAGTTTACACATTTATTAGAAGATGGCCGAGGAGGCTTAGATGAATTGATGTTCAATTTTGCCAATGCTTGGAGGATTAACCGATTGAGCGAAATAGATCCTTTGGGGACGAAGGTGATGGATTTAGCTTTGTTGGTATCGGTTGCACCGGTTTGGAAGATCTATTACCGGTTGGGGAGCCCTCACCGGTTGGTTGACCGGTGACGCTTGTCTCGACCAGGTTGGTCCCTTACCGGTGATGGCTTCCTTACCGGTTGTAATTTCCTTACCTCGCAACCTGGTTAGCAATTTTAATTCCACCTTTGCTTTTTCCATCACCGAGTGGAACATATTGTCCTAGCTCAGATCGCCTACCTCGGTCCATTGGGATTTGTTTTTGCCCAAATAAGCTTTCATCTGTTCCCTTCCCTTGGGATAGGTGTGTGGAATGCCTTTGAAAGGTTTAGTTAACTCTCTCTTAATCAATTTGGATTGAGCATCATCAAATTTACCCATCAAGTTCTCGAGACAGACTTGGTAGCCGGTTTGTCATTGCTTTGTCATTTTCCTTACTTCGCCGGAGGTAAAACTTATTCCAGCTTGTAACATCTCGATGCTGGAGACATCTCGATCTTGTATGATAGTCTCCATAGCTTGACTCGGGATTTTGTGTAAGTGTCAATAGTTTTGGAAAGAGAATTATTTCTTGACACAAGATCAGCAATTTGACAAACGAAATGTTCGATCTCTCGGTGAGTTCTTGATTGTCCTTTTTAACCGAAATGACTCTAGCTTACTTTCTTTCAAATCTTTTATTTCAGCTTTCAAAGAGTCATTTTCGGTAGAGATTATTTTGAAATTATCACCATAATTTTGTGAGCTTCATTTAATTTTCAAAATCGGAGAAGAGCTCATTCATCACCTTCCTGCCATTTCGTACTTTGACATATTGGGCATAGGGTCAACGGTAGGGTCGAGGGAAAGAGGATGATGGTTCAAAATTGGGATCAAAATTTGGTAGTGATGATATCGGTTCGTGGTTAGGCTCGGTTAGAGGCTTTAAGTGAATCGGTCGGTTCTCAAGCATCGGTTGATAAGAAGCGATCGGTAAGGCTTGAGCTTGATAGGTCGGTTGAATTGGTTGCATCGGCTGATGCGAGAGTGGTCATGGTTTTGGACCGACCATAGAGGGATCCACCTATGTTTTGAATTTTGAAGTTATATGGATTACCCGCATCTACCTTGGGAGTAGGAATGGGTTCATCAAAGTATGTCAAGGGAGATCTCATAGGTGGAGTCTCGGTCAACATAGGATGATTGTTCATTGGAGTTGGGGTGTCTAAAGATAGGAGTTTGTAGGGAGATGGGTTTATCATAAGTTCCATCCATAGCAACAAAGCGACATCGGCATCTTCATCCGAGTCGGCATAGTCGCCTTCCTCATTCTCGAGTCGGTCTCAAACCAAACAGGTAAAGCCTTTTCGGTTGCATCCTCCGCAACTAAACTCTTAGATCTAGGAAATTTCTTGAACGGTTTCTTCCTCAGAAATTCATATTTCGGTTGAGGGCATTTGGAGGCAAAATGGCCGGGTTTTCTACAGTTGTAACACACAAGCTCACCTTGGGCATTTTTACCATCGGTTGAGGTTGAGGTTTGGCCTTTTCTTTGATTGTTTCCAGATCTATGGAAAGATGAGGATTTGGGTTGGAATGATTTGCTGTGGGATTTCTTAAAATCCTTAAACCTTTTGTAGTTTCTAGCAAAGGCAGCAAATTCATCCTCTACCTCAAGAGGTGTACTAGTTGAGGTATTGGCTTGAGTTGGTTGAGGCTGAGATATTGAGGGAGAGTCAACGGTAGTAGCTTGGCTGGTAAGCATAGAAGAACTAGGGGAAGATCTCACCGAGCAGTGGCGAGAGATAAATTTTTAAATTGTTTTTGCACTCCACTCACTCTCGGTTGAGCTCTTCCTCATATAAGAACAAAGTAGACACAATGTTCTGGATATGAGTAACATTCAAGTCACGGCACTCTTTTAAAATAGCGACCTTCACATGCCACAAGTCTCCAAGAGAATTGAGGAATCTCATGTTTAGGTCTTTCATGGTATAGACTCTACCTAAAGATGCACAAGAGTTACTCACCTCGCATAATCGGTCGTACGTTTCCTTCATTGTCTCATTTGGATTCTTCTTGAAGGACTCAAACTCAGCAACACTTTTGTAGAGTCTGTTGTCCTTGGCCACTTGATCTCCTTCAAAGTATCTGAGTAGACTCTGCCACACTTGTTGAGCGGTCTCATAGCATTGTACTTGTTTGTACACCGTCATCAAGTCCTGAGGTTATGATGTGCAAAGCTTTTCTGTCCAAGGAGTCACACGCTTTGTCATCCTCGAGTCCATTCTTCTCGTGGTTTTGGCACATAAGTTTCATAAACCTCAAAATCTTGTTCAGACTCTCTATCTGCATGATCCATGAGAGGAGTTTTGGGTGCTCTGGTTGCAAGATTGATTTTCAAGGGTGTCATGGGACCATCTCTGACTACGGTAGTTAACCTATCATCTATTGAATCCAAGTACCGCATGATTCCGTTTTTCCATACTGGAAATTCGTTATCGTTCAACATGGGAACGGATGTCAAGTTGTATGTTTGCATGATTTTTCCTGCCATTTTGGAATTGGCAATTCAAGCGGTTAAGCTTGGAAAAATGATTTTCGAAAATTGTTGTGCTCTGATACCAATTGTTAGGTCCCAAATGGTAGGAATCAGGCTTGAGGGGGGGGGGTGAATAGCCTGTTAATAACTTTTTACTAAAACTTCTTTTGAAAAACTTTAGCTCACCGGTAAGTGATTTTGCACAACGGAAATTAAGTTTTCAGTTTAGAGAAAAAGGCAAACCGGTAAGACAAAATATCATGCAAGTCAAGACAAAAATTATTTCCAAGTAAGACAAACAAAGTGAGCAGTAAGTGAAGTCAATAGGTTGTGACCAGTTGAGAGATTATCAACTGATTACAACTACACAACAGAAAACAAGCAAAGCAATAAATGACACATTGTTTGAAGAGGTTCACAGTGTTAAATAACTGCTACGTCCTCTACCAAGTTTGGTCAGAACTTGGATTTGTGAAGGTGCACTTACTATTAATGGATTCTACCTATTACAAGTTGCAAGCCAATGATTGAAAGGCTGCCAAACTAGAGGTGACCACTAATGGGTCGTGCTACAACAAAGACCTGGTGTTTTCTAGAGATGTGCTCACAAGCTGAGCTGATTTCTCTAGGGTGTTGTGTGTGAATCAATCAATGTGTTCCATAAGTAGTCTAATGGAGGAACACTACAGAATTGATTGAGGTGCCAGTGTATAAGTCCTAACAGAGATGTCTAGTGAATAAATGGACTTGCTTTGAATGCCTTGAACTAGAGAATGTGCAGGTTGGTAGTTTAAAGCAGCTCACTCTCAAGAATCATAAATGCACCAACCTTCTTCAATGCTCCGGGGAAACTATTTATAGTGAACTTTGAAAAGGAGTCGTTGTCTTTGAAGAGGTTGCAATGATGACTTGGACTGGCAAGCATTAAATGGGAAGATCCTTGCATTAAATGCCCGAGATTTGGATAGAGAGGATTTCCAGAGATAGATGGGGCTCTGTGAGTACTGGTTACTTGACATTCTCAAAGAAGGTACTGATTTGCTGCAGAGATGTCATGTCAGCATGCTTGCTTTACCAACTTTAGCTAAAGTTGATGGCTTGGTGGTTGGGAGCAATTAATGCACCGGCAAGCTGCTAACCAGAGGAAGCTTGAAGAGTAAGCCTTAACCGGTAAAGTGATATGATCGGTAACAGAGGTGCCGGCCCGGTAACTCAACAGGTAAGATAGCTCAACCGGTAAGAGGAGCTTTGACCGGTAACTGACTCCAACCGGTAACTCACACATTGCTGATGGAAATTCTCAGGTCTTCAAGTCATCAAAATCTTGAGAAAAATACATAGCAAAAACACTGGGCACTAGCACTAAGGGATCCTATGGTACATAGAAAATTCTATTTTGATCTAACTAAATTAGGGGTCCTCATTAATGCTTGTTATGATTGGGATTAAGCAATTCTAAGCCAAAGCATATATTTGACTAACAAAGTTTATTAGAAATCAAAGTAAAGGCGTATTAGTTATTACCCCATCTCACCAACAAATTATCAAACCAAATTAAGAAGCCAAGAATGGGGTTCGTTGGATAACATTATGATTTTTTTCCCATTTGTTTCCTGTTATTTTAACGTTTAATCGTTGATCCCTGTATTGATTCCACGCATGGATAGTATAGTACTCCGTCGGTCCCAAAATAATTTCCCTTTTTAGGATGTCCTAAATCTACTGTCCCCTTGCAATTGGATAGGTTTATTGTAATAGTAGTTGTATTGTACACTATTTTATTGCTCGAGTCAACCCAATAAATAAGTTTCCTAAAACTACGAGCTTTTTCAAAGGGGATACTTATTTTGGGACCGAGAGGGTTTGTGGATGTGTTTGGTTATCATTTTAGAACATCGTCTCTAAGGATGATAGACTCTTTAAATGGCTCATAGTATTTTTTTTTTGAGCCATTGATGCATATATTACTTTGAGTGTTAGCAAGACAATTGTTGTCAGAAGAGACAACTATAAGTTGGAGAGCACCTTCAGCCATTTGTTCTCTTTCTCCTTGTTTCATCTTTGTGTATTTTGTTTTCCATCTCATTTTTTTGTTTCACTTCACATACATAGTGAGTATAGCTCATCTGCTTCTGTATGTGCTTGTCAACTTGCATTATACGGTGTCATTAATTTTTCAGTGATCTAACAAGTAATGATAGTAATGTCACTTTAGTTTCTTGTTAATAGATGGCTTTTGGGTATCATTTAATCTCAAGGAAAAGTTTTAACTGCTGACTGTTTCCGTTTTCTTACAGGTCAAGGAGACTTTAGGGATTGGGAAGCCAGAAACGTCGGAGTCCTCTCGTACTTCAGCTGTTTCTGGTACCAAGGCCAATGAATCTCACAAGTCCTCATCTGAAGAACATAAGCAACATCAATCTGGGCCACAAGATACATCAGAAACCTTATTCAACAAGGTGAAGAGTGGTGCTACTTCTGTTTTGCCCAAGATTTCCTTGTTCTCCCAGAAGTTGAAGGATACAAAGGTCGTTGACTTGGCAAAGAAAGGTTTTCACATTGTAAAGGATGAGTTGAGAAGTAATCCAATTAAGAGAAAGCGGATTGAATATGAACCTTCTCCAGCAGCGACTCGTACAAATGTTGAAAGAAGCACGGTTACGGATATTACTGTTGTACCCCCAAGGCCCCAAAGCAATCACTATTGAATAAGAAGTGGGAGGCTGATAAGTGACTATTATATTGTCATTTATCCTAAGTTTTTATATCAAATTCCTTAGTTTAATTGTCATTTAGATCTCATCTTAGTCTATTTTTAGTTTCTTTTTCATATATATTAGATTTTACGCATTTGGTATATATTATACATTTAGACAGGTTTTTTGGAATCTATTATGATAAAAAAGGATGATTGGACATCTTGTGCAAAGGCATGGAAGAGCAACAATCAAACCAAGCACACAAGCCAAAATCCAGCCAGAGCGGCCGTGCAGCCATCAGCAGAGCGGCCGTGCACTTGGCCATGACAGGCCATTTTTGGCCCCAAAACGAAGAACGGTCGTGCCTTGGAAATTGCTTGGCCGTGCTACTTTCAGAGCGGCCGTGCAGCAAAAGTGGAGCGGCTGTGCAAGTTGCCCAAATTCAAATCCAAAACTGGCGCCAAGGAGGCACGGCCGTGCAACTCCCTTGACACGGCCGTGCAAATTGTGTCTGCAGATTTAGAAGGCACCTTATCGAAGAGCTTCCTCCCCATTATAAATAGACCTCTTGTAATCAGTCTTATATATCGAATTTTTCATCAAAAATTGTTAGAGATCAGTATAGCAATAGTTACAAGTACTTTATACATTGATTTCCAAAGACCTTTGAAGATTCAAGTCTATGTTTGTTCTTGAAGTTCTTTTAGAAAAGAAGCAATAAAAGTTGAAGCATTATTCCAGCCATTCGTCTTTCAATAATCATAAGTCTTTTTTACTCTATCTCTTATATTATTACTTATTTACTTTTACATGGCTAGCGAGTAATCCCCCTTGTTCTTGGGGTTGGAAACTCAAAGCATAGATCGTTCATCATCTTAAAATATGAAAGCCTTGTCTTCTATCTTCATCTAAAACATTTTCTTTATATCAATCTCAAAATGACTTACATTTTGGAAACGTCCAACTTGTATGATCGAGAGAAGTACCTAGCGGAGAATCTCGATTGACGGAACCATATAGAGAAACTGGGTTCCATTGATCACGAAAGTTGTTCAACGGCCTAGGAATGTTCCTTTAATGGAAAGTATGTTGACTCTCGTTCTTATTGGATTCTTACTAATTATGGGCAGCTAGAGATAAGCCGGAATGCCCATTTGTGACAGGGCGGGAGTACCATAAACGGAAATCTCAAACAGTTAGAACATAATTAGTGAAGGATACAACGCTACTGTCTTGACCGTGAGACGTAGTGTAAGTCTAACGTACCATCCTTGATTTTTATAGTAAAAGCAAATTCATTCTAAAGTAAATCCTGTCTCTGTGGGATCGACTCGTACTTGCACCCGCTATATTTCAATAGCCCGTGCGCTTGCGGATTTTAAATAAATTGTTAGGTTTCGACCGAACAAGTTTTTGGCGCCGTTGCCGGGGACAACGGTTTAATTTGTGTTTTTAACTTTACTACATAATTTTTTATTGTTTATTTTTATATTTTTTTTGTCTTTACTTTCGGTAATCTGTTACGTTTAATCTCTTTTTGAGTGTTTTTTTTTAGTGTATGAAACGGGCTCTGACGTTCTTTGACAATTTTGGTCCGGAACCCGAACGAAGGATTAAGGAAACTCAAAGAGACACTAAACAAGCATATGGCGGACGGAGAGCCACAAACACCTCCCAGGACCCTACGGGACTTTATAAATCCAAGTACCCTGGGAACTAGATCCCCTATAGTTGTGCCAAATGCCGAAGCGGCACACTTTGAGATAAAGCCGCAACTTTTGCATATGGTTATGAATAACCAATATAGCGGCACTGCTTTCGAAGACCCTATCTCCACATCCAAACATTCTTGGAATACTGCGATACCACACGTATTCAGAATATTACCCCCGAAGCAATTTGGATGCGCCTTTTTCCTTTCTCTCTTATGGATAAGGCGAAACAATGGTTGAACTCGGTCCCCCAAAATTCATTAACAACATGGGACCAAGTTCAAGAAGCATTCCTTGGGCGTTTCTTCCCACCAAGCAAAACAGCCCAAATTCGCACAAAGATCACTAACTTCTGTCAAACAGATAGTGAAACTTTGTATGATGCATGGGAGCGGTTCAATGAACTTCTCAGAATGTGCCCCCACCACGGGCTCGAAATGTGGTTGATTGTTCACACCTTCTATAACGGTCTCATATTTAAGACAAGAGAGACCATTGATGCTTCTGCAGGAGGAGCATTGATGAACAAGGGAGTCGATGAGGCATATGACCTTATCGAAAATATTGCATTGAGCCATTACAAATGGTCAAACGAGAGGGAGCAACAAAAAGGTACGCCTGGTAAATATAATGTTGATGCGGTTACTCTTCTCTCTTCTAAGGTTGACATGCTTTTGAAAAAAATTGAAAATTTTAATGTCAATCCCGTGGCAAATATAAATGTTTTATGTGAACTATGTGGGTCTAACTCACATAATACGGATAATTGCGAGTTGCTTGACATTAGTTCTAATGATCAAGTGAACTTTGTGAATTCTTTTGGACAGAAGGGGGGGATGTATTCTAATACATACAGTCCCGAGTGGAGGAATCACCCCAACTTCTCCTATAAGAATAACAACGTTCTAAACCCGCAACCATCTACACAACCTCTGGGATTTGCACCTAAGAATTTCAATAACAATCCAAATACCTTCCCCCCTAAATCAAAATTGGATCTTTTAATGGATTTCGTAGTGGAAAATAAAAATTCTCAAGAAAAGATCAATAATGAATTTAGGGAATGTTTTAAAATTCTAAATGATAGATTTGATAACCTTGCCGCCCATAACAAAATGCTCAATGAACATGCTAAGGCAGTAGTAACTAGAAGCGAGAAAGAGTTTATTGATTGTCTTCCTAAAGAAAATAATCCCATTGAGGAAAATATTAGTCAAAACCCACCTGTGGTTGAGACTAATAATGAGGTTGATAAGGGGACGGAATCCCCTAAAATAACTAGAAATTTTGATCCGCCAATACCTTATCCTCAAAGGTTGGTAAAGGCAAAGTTTGATAAACAATTTGCAAAATTTTTATAAGTTTTAAAATCTATTTACATTAATGTACCTTTTACCGATGCTTTGCAACAAATGCCTTCTTATGCTAAATTTCTAAAAGATATTCTTTCTAACAAAAGGAAGCTAGAAGAATATGAGACTGTTGCATTAACGGAAGAGGTAAGTGCTATTTTACAAAAAATGTTACCTCCAAAATTAAAAGATCCCGGCACTTTCTCTATTCCTTGCAACATAGGTAAATTTAATGTAGATAATGCCATGCTAGACCTCGGAGCTAGCGTAAGCCTCATCCCACTTTCAGTTAGCAAGAGAATTGGTGTGGGGGAATTAAAACCTACGACCATATCTCTGCAATTAGTGGACCATTCCATTAAATATCCGGTGGGTATTATGGAAGATGTCCCTTGCCAAATCGGGAAATTAATCATCCCGATTGACTTCGTAGTTCTTGAGATGGAAAAGGATAATCATATTCCTGTAATTCTGGGTAGACCATTTCTTGCCACAGCCTGGGCAATTAAACATGGTAACCTCTCTTTGAATGTAGGATATGATAAAGTAGAGTTTAACTTGTCTAAATTCATGCAAAATCCTAATCTTGAGAACCCTTGCTTAGACATTAACGTATTAGAATCTATTAGCAAGGAATTAGAAAGTCCCCAATCTAAAGACCTGCTAGAGAAAAGTCTTATAGATTGGAAGAGAACTTTGCATGATGATATGATGATGAAATTGTGAATTATAATACGCTTTTAGATACTAATCATGCAGCAAAGTCTAGTGGCAACACTAAATATGAAGAGTTGGAGACTAAAGCGGAGCCATCCAATAAAGAGGAAAAAGAGGTAATTAAGGCACCTCAAGTTGAGTTAAAACCTCTTCCTACAAATCTAAGGTATGAATTTATGGGACCAAACTCTACTTATCCCATGATTATAAATGCTAAACTAGGCCCTCTTGAAACAGAAAAGTTATTAAATGAGCTTAGGTTACACCAAAAAGCCATAGGATATACGATAGATAACTTTAAAGGAATTCATCCAAAAAATTTGCATGCATATGATTGATTTAGAAGAAGATCATAAACCTTCCATTGAGCATCAAAGAAGACTCAATCCTCACATGAAGAAAGTAGTTAAAAAAGAAGTCCTTAAATTGCTTGACGCGGGCATTATCTATCCAATTGCGGATAGCAAATGGGTGAGCCCCATGCAAGTTGTCCCTAAGAAGGGAAAAATGACAGTCGTTCGAAATGATAAGGATGAATTAATCCCAACAAAGACTGTCACGGGTTGGCGCATGTGTATAGACTATAGAAAATTAAATATAGCCACCCAAAAGGAACATTTTCCCCTTCCTTTTATAGACCAAATGCTAGAAAGATTGGCCAAGCATTTCCATTTTTGTTATTTGGACAGATATTCGGGATTTTTCCAAATCCCTATCCATCCAGACGACCAAGAAAAAATTATTTTTACTTGTCTTTTTGGTACCTTCGCTTACAGAAGAATGCCTTTCGGACTTTGTAATGCTCCCGCCACTTTTCAGCGTTGTATGATGTCCATTTTTTTCGATTACATAGAAAATATAATGGAAGTCTTTATGGATGACTTCTCTGTTTATGGTTATTCTTTCGACGAATGTTTATAGATGACTTCTCTGGATCGAAAGCTAAATCAAAAAATCTCAAGCCTAAAAGGCCTTGGATTAATAAAAGGCAATTTGTTTGACCTTTTATTTTTATTTATTTTATTTATTTTATGGTTTTTCCTCTTATTTATTCTTTTTCTTTTGTGATGGTTCTGGCTTAGTCCTCCATCACCTCTTTGTACCTTTTAATTTTCAATAAAATATAGGGAGCATGCCCTTTTCGCTAAAAAAAAAAGTATTACAACGTTGTGAAGAAGTTAATCTTGTTTTAAATTGGAAAAAATGTCACTTTATGGTAAATGAAGGGATAGTGTTAGGACACATGGTGTCCGAAAAGGGGATAGAAGTAGATAAGGCGAAAATTGAGATTATTGAAAAATTACCTCCGCCTACTAATGTTAAAGGAATATGAAGCTTTCTTGGCCATGCCGATTTTTACCGACGATTTATAAATGATTTTTCGAAAATTTTTAAACCTTTAATCAATCTACTAATGAAAGATGCTCCATTTGTGTTCGATAGCCCTTGTTTTGAAGCATTTAACAGGTTTAAGGAAGCTTTGGTATCCGCTCCTATCGTACAACCACCCGATTGGGATCTCCCCTTCAAAATAATGTGCGATGCAAGTGATTTTGCAGTTGGGGCAGTTCTAGGGCAGCGGAAAGACAAGAAAACTCATGCTATATACTATGCATGTCGAACACTAGATGAAGCACAAATGAATTATGCCACCACAGAAAAAGAATTGTTGGCCGTAATATTTGCTATGGATAAGTTTCGGTCATATCTGGTGGGATCAAAAGTAATCGTATACATGGATCACAAAGCAATAAGATACTTGTTGGCAAAGAAGGATGCAAAGCCAAGATTGATAAGGTGGATCCTTCTCCTCCAAGAGTTTGATTTAGAAATCCGTGATAAAAAGGGGACAGAAAATTTGATCGCAGATCATTTATCCCGTGTTCCCAAAGATTTGGAAATTTCCAATAATGATGAACTTCCAATCAATGACTCATTTCCGGACGATCATCTTCTCGCTATAAACAATGTCGAAACCCCTTGGTTTGCAGACATTGTTAATTACCTAGCATGTAAGATTCTTTCTCCAGAAATGAGTTATCAACAAAAGAAGAGATTCTTATCAGAAATTAAATACTATTTTTGGGAAGATCCGCTCCTTTTTAAGCATTGCGCAGATGGAATCATTAGGCAGTGTGTACCTAATGAAGAGATTAATGACATTCTTCATCATTGTCATTCATCTCCTTATGGCGGTCATGCAAGCACAACCTAAACTGCCGCCAAGGTTCTTCAATCAGGTTTCTTCTGGCCCACACTCTTCAAAGATTCTCGACATTTCGTTATTTCTTGTGATCGTTGCCAAAGAACCGGCAACATTTCAAGAAGAAATGAAATGCCTCTTAATAATATATTAGAGGTTGAGATCTTTGATGTATGGCGCATTGATTTCATAGGGCCATTTCCAACGTCCTTCAACAATAACTACTCCCTCCGTCCCAGCCGAGTGTACACTTATTTCCCTTTTGGTCTGTCCCAGCCGAGTGTGAACTACCCAAAATGGAAGGGAATCTTCACTATTTACCCCACTCATTCTCTCTCCCATTTTACTTTTACACTCACAACATTCTCTCTCCTAACTATTTCTACCACTCATTCTCTCTCCTATTTTACTTTTACACTCACAACATTCTCTCTCCACTTTTTCTCTCTCTTACTTTTCCTTAATCGGTGTGCCCAACATTTTGGTTCACACTAGGCTGGGACAGAGGGAGTATATTTTAGTAGCGGTGGATTATGTCTCCAAATGGGTAGAAGCTGTAGCATCTCCAACAAATGACTCAAAAGTCGTCATGAAGCTTTTCAAAGATATAATTTTTCCAAGATTTGGGGTTCCAAAAGTTATCATAAGTGATGGTGGTTCGCATTTTTCTCATCGCCAGTTCGAGGCTTCATTAAAAAGGTACGGAGTCCATCATAAAACGGGCACCGAGTATCATCCTCAAACAAGCGGGCAAGTAGAAATATCGAATTGAGAAATAAAATGGATCTTGGAGAAAACAGTAATAAGTTCAAGAAAAGATTGGTCAATAAAATTGAACGATGCCTTATGGGCTTATCGTACCACTTTCAAAACTCCAATCGGAACAACTCCTTTCCGTTTGGTATATAGAAAGTCATGTCATTTACCGGTAGAACTTGAGCACAAGGCTTATTGGGCAATTAAGGCTCTTAACTACGATCTAGCAGAAGCCGGTGAAAAACGAAAGCTTCAGTTACAAGAGCTCGAAGAACTGCTATATGAAGCATACGAAAGTGCCAAGTTATACAAGGAAAAGACTAAGAAATGGCATGATGCGCATATCATAAAAATAGATTTCAAAGAAGGAGACATGGTACTACTTTGTAACTCTCGTTTAAAGCTTTTTCCAGGAAAATTAAAATCAAGATGGACGAGCCCATATCAAGCTCGTAAGGTATACCCTTATGGAGCCATTGAAATTGGGAACGAAGCGCAAGAAGAGTTCAAAGTAAACGGTCAGAGATTAAAACACTACATGACCGGAGATCCGATTGGAGTAATTTCATTTATAACGCTCGGCGAAACCACCCATCATACGTAAGTTTCTCTTTACTCCCCCGGGATTGACGTTGTTCCTTGAAACATTGAGGACAATGTTCACTTCAAGTATGGGGGGGTATATCTATCTTTATTTTACTTGCTTTTTAGTATAAATTTTAATGCTTTCTAGTTTAAAATTTTCTTTTATATATATATATATATATATATACATATATACATATATACATATATATATATATATATATATATATATATATATATATATATATATACATATATACATATATACATATATATATATATATATATATATATATATATATATATATATATACATATATACATATATATATATATATATATATATATATATATATATATATATATATATATATATATATAATCCCTATGATGATCCATATTCTTTATGCTTGCTATTTGCCTCAAAATAATACCTTTAATTTTCCTCTCATATTTTCTATAAACTTAGAAATTAATAAAGAAGAAAAATATAGGAATATTTTTAGAAAATAAATTAAAGCCTCATAAGTTAATATAGCAACATATAGGGTTTTGTCAAGAAAAAAAAGCATTTGATTAGATTGAATCTTTATTGATCATCTTTTTAATACTTGGTTGTTCTTATGAAAAATTTTGAAAATATTTCTTTAAATGTACATTTCAAATTCTATTAAATGTTTATTCCCTTATTAGAAGCATTTACTTTGTTTTGCATCCCTTGAATCACATTCCTTCATTAAAATCCCATCTTTTCATTTTCACTAATCAAATCAAGGCTAGGCATTTTATCTTATTGCTAAAAGAGTGACTTAGTCACCAAATCTTAAAATCAAAATGAAAAAACTATTACTTCCTAAAGTAACTCGGGGCACGACGTTCATTGCGACGATGCTTCCTTGCCAAATGAAAGTAATGTCCGAAGTATTCTTGGTCTAAGTATTAGGAACATGGGGTTCGCAGCCACAATGTCTCCTACTTGAAAGGATCAAAAATTACTAAGGTCTTTTGCAAAAATTTCACACGTGCAAAAATAAGATAAATTGCCGAAACCTTGATAAGATTTTTCCACTATCATCATCCATTTTTCACCCTTGTGATTCAAAAATGCAATTCAATTCTATGAAAGCTTCTAGTTTGTGAATAAATGTTTATGCTTCTCTTTGTACATTTTTAAGCAATAAATTCATTTTCTCAAAAATCACTCTAAAAGAGTGAAGCTTTTATCTTTACCAAGTTATTGATCTAAGATTTATCCTTCTAGCATGATTTACTTGATCAAATTCTATATATGCTATATTAGGTTATTATCTTAAATTATTTCTTTAAAATATCCCCAAAATGTTTCTTTCTAATAATTTTTAAAGGTATGCAAAATATGACTAGAAAGGTAAAGGCAATATTCAAAAGGAAATAGGGCTTGCTACTATAAATTTTCGAGGGATCATTCTTATTTTATTTTTTCTTTTACTCTTTTCTCCCTCTCCATATTTTTATCCTAAACTTGCTTGGGGACAAGTAAGAGCTTAGTGTGGGGGAGTTTGATAAGTGACTATTATATAGTCATTTATCCTAAGTTTTTATATCAAATTCCTTAGTTTAATTGTCATTTAGATCTCATCTTAGTCTATTTTTAGTTTTTTTTTCATATATATTAGATTTTACACTTTTGGTGTATATTATACATTTAGACAGGTTTTTTGGAGTCTATTACGATCAAAAAGGATGCTTGGACATCTTGTGCAAAGGCATGGAAGAGCAACAAATAAATCAAGCACACAAGCCAAATTCCAGCCAGAGCGGCCGTGCAGCCATCAACAGAGAGGCCGTGTACTTGGCCATGACAGGCCATTTTTGGCCTCAAAACGAAGAATGGCCGTGCCTTGGAAATTTCATGGCCGTGCAGCAAAAGTGGAGTGGCCGTGCAAGTTGCCCAAATTCAAATCCAAAACTGGCGCCAAATTCAATGACTATATGATGAGTAAATTATGTATATGATTTCCAATTCCGAGAATGCTTCGTTTATAATATTTAAAGTATTTTTTGTGTATGCTTCATTCTCTTCCCAAAAAAAATCTTTACTCCCCCCCCAAATTCTTTTTACAAATTATAGTAAAAGTAAATTCATTCTAAAGTAAATCATGTCTCTGTGGGATCGACTCGTACTTGCACCCGCTATATTTCAATAGCTCGCGGGCTTGCGAATTTTAAATAAATTGTTAGGTTTCGATCGAACAGATGCCTTTAAAGAAAAGGTTTAATTCATAGTCTGTTAATGCCAAAGTTGCTTACTTCTTGTATCTGATTCTCAATCGCAGTGGATTCTTTTTGTCTTTAGATGCGACGTCATCCAATGTTCAAGCGTGTCAGTGGGTTAAGTGAACCTGTTGTAAATAAGAGCCAGGAGGTACATTTCACTTGAAAGATACTTCTCTTGATTCTCCTCTTGCAGTTTATCATTTATGCACTTGGTTTGCCATAGTGCTCTTAGAATGGGGATGTCATGTTTACTGCTTATTGACGTGCTATATTTCTCTAGTAGCTACGCAACCTCTGAAGAGATGCTGAAGCTATTGAGGGGCGTTGTAAGCTAATTGGGCTTAATTATACGTGTTCAAGGAGTTTTTCACTGATGGGCAATTTAAAGAGTTGTTCCTGGAGAATTTGCAAGTTATACCTATTTCATGGGTATCATTTCTCTAATTTTGTTGCAGAAGTTAAGGTGCATTTATTTTGTGCTTAGATATGGATTTACTAGTATGTGTTTAAAGAGGGTTTATTTCAGTTTGAATATTAAGTCCAAGTTGTTTTATTTGGTTGTATAGAATTACGAAGACATTATTGTAAGTTATATACATCAATTCAGATTTTAGATTTCCTGTCAGCAAAAATGCATACTCCCTCCTTCCTAGTTTAAGCTTCATCATTTTTTTTGGCCCAAATATTAAGAAAAGAGTTATCTATACTCAAAAGTAATGAGTGGAACAAGTGAGTGAGATTGATAGGTGGAGCCCACAATTTAAGTGTGAGTGGAATAAGTGAGCGAGATTGACAAGTGAGACCTACAGTTTAAGTGCATGAGTGGAATAAGTGAGTGGGATTGGCAAGTGGGACCCATAAAAAGAACAATAAGGATCAAGCTAAAGGCAAGAAGAAGGAAAATATCTCTCTCAATAAGTAAATAATAAATAATCAATTTTGATAGTTTTTAACCCTTCAACTTTATTTTTCCACAATAAAATATACCAAACTAATATGCTCCCTCCGTCCCACATATCATTTCTCTTAGTATGTTAGCGCAAAAATTAAGAAAAAGTGTAAATAATGTAAGAGTTGTGAGTATGAAAAGTGAGGTAAGAGAGTGAGATAAATAGTAAGTTGATTTTTGTTGTGAGTAAAGTAGGAGAGAGAATAGGTGGAAAGAATAGTAAATATTCTTTGTGAAAGAGAAATGATATATTTTCTATAACAACTAGACAGAGAAATGGTATGCGAGACGAAGGGAGTAAATATTTTCTATAACAACTAACAAATGATAAATTCCCAAAATACTGTTGGTAAAAATGGGTGGTGTATTTAAAAAATAGCTTTAAAAACGGGACGAAAAAAATTATTTTATAAAATAAAATAAGTCGAAGCAAGAGTTTGACTCTTTTTTCGTAAGACAAGATTGCCCCGTATACTAGTGCTCACGGTTCACGACAATTGTTTCCAAGATACAACGACTTTCTTTGAATTTCAGAATCCAGCACAACAGTTCTGAAACCTTCGGGCGAACTACCGAATACTCGAGATTTTCTTGGACTCGAATGCAAGACTTTGAATGCTAGGATGCTAAAGAGAATGCTTAGGATGATTTCTGAATATGAATGAAATGGGAATGAGGGGGGTCTATTTATAGTTGTTGATGAGTTGGGGTGTCTATTGGGAATAGACACTAATTGCATCCGGTGGCATCTCCACCGTTGGATCAGATTCTGATGGAGGGCTAAGATTAGATGGATCAATCCCTCCGACCGACCCGCCCATACGAAAGGACACAGGTCGCGCCCCATCTCTTGCCCACAGAACATTGCAGAAGCTTCTGAACCAGTAACCAAGCGAACTGGGCTCTTCGCACCAAACCCACTGGATTGGGTTGGCCCATTTCCCAGACCACCAGCCCGCTACACCTAACCAACCTGAGCTGCCCTATCGAGCTGAAATTTCTCAAAACTTTAAGGCTCCTCAGCTCCCAGCAACCGATGCGTACGTGCAAAGTGCGCCCTAAACTGCCCATTCCGCCCTTCGCGGGTCTTGTGTTAATTTGGAGCTAGTCCAAAATTGACACTATTGGGCTACTAGTTTCATGGATGGCACAATGATCAACTTGGTTGCCCAAGTAGGAAACAACTTGATGACTCCTCCTTAGATGCTTACATTTATAAGGTTGAATAAATTCCCCTTTCTTAGCAATGTGGGATATGGCTTTTCCATTCCAATCTCTCTTCAAACAACAACACCAAGTTGCTTACTTTATCAATTAATTTCTCATTCGCCTGAAATAGGTTTTGAGAAAATAAATATACAATCTTTATCTACACTAAATGTAGATTAATTATTTGCAACTTATTTCTATTTTTACAAAATAGAATCTCCTAGAAACTTGGTCAAATACCAATATTAATACCAATTTTCAAAAATTCCCCACATGAAAGAAATTAATGCATGAATGCAGACACTAAAGAAAATCCCGACGAATTGTTACCGCATCGGGGTAGGTAGCTTTCGGCTTAGAACCATCCCTAGTAAGATGCTATCAGATTTACTTACAGCTCAGTGAACGCGATGTCTTGAGCTGGTAAGTGTTTTGTGTAAACCAAGACAATAACATTTACACGATAATAATTCTGATATCTTTCGTTCTCACATTGTGTCCAATTTGGCCCTGGACCATATCTTGGATTCATAAGTGTTCTCTATTTAGAAGCGGCCAAACTTCTTCACTTATATAGGTGATCTCCTATGAAAGGCCCTTGCTTGGTATGTAAATGATCAGACAGCTATGGTATTGGCTTAGCTGTCAGATGATAATTTAATTTGTGCAGCGGAATAAAAGTGATTTGAAATAATGGTAGGACAACAAACACAAGGAGATAATGCAAGTGTGTGAATGTGATTGCAAAAATGTAATAACACAGAGAATTTAAAGTGGTTCAGAGTTCACTCCTCCTACATCCACCCTCACTGTCAAACTTGACAAGTGAGATCAATTTTATTATAATCTTTAATCAACAAAAATTACAAATGATTGATTTAGGCAAGTTCCTTGAACTTCCTCTTCCTAATTAGTACAGTCAACTAGGGATACACTTAAAGTACAGTCTTAAGTGCTTTTACAACTTGAAGTACAGTCTCAAGATTTTACAAAATAACTAATACACTCAAAGTACGAGTCTTGAGTGATTACAAACTTATTCTACACCTAAAGTACGAGTCTTAGGTGGTTGGGGTTTGTGAATTAACACCTTTGGGGTTGTTTTTGTTGGTGAAGAGGTTTAGGGATGAAGGTTTTGGTTTGGAACAGGGTTTTAAAGGTAAGGATTGGTGTGTGTGTGTGTGGATTACGAAGGTGTGTGTGGGTGTTTGGAAAGGGTTTTTGACTGGGAAAATGAGTATTTTTCGGTGAGTTTGTTAGAGGAAGAGATCCTCTATTTATACCCTTCAATGTAGCCGTTGGAATATGACTGTTGCAGCTACATTAATGAGCTTTGACTGGTCTTTGTCCCACTTGTCCACATGCAGGTCTTCATGAGCTGTCTTAAGCTGTGAGCTTGAACTGAGAGCTTCTAGAAGGTCTTCAGTGGTCTTCATTGGTCTTCATTGATGGACTTGATAGCTGTGAAGATGCAGGATCTAACATGGTTGAGTTTGTGGTAACATGGTGTGAGGCGAGGAGATGGGCTGTCGAGGACTGAAGTCATAGCCGTCGAGATCATGGCAATGCTTAGCTATCAGAGAGGATCTCTAATAAGGACTGAGATGCACTTGATGATCTTGATGACTTAGAGAGTGACTATGATTCATGTTTTTGATTCATTGTAAACATTGTATAAGAAAGAATCATAAGTGTCAGACTCATAGCTGTCAAAGTGAAGAATTATGACAGATAACATCTTTTGATATAAACCCTGTTCTATATATATATTCCTTTATCAAAACCAACTAACTAAGACATTGATCAAAGTTAGGTCCTAACAATTTCCCCCTTTTTGGTAAAGGAAGATTTATTTAGAACAAGTTTTCACAGTTTGATAAGAGAACAAAGAAGTAATCCAAGGAATCATATCAGGCAGAGGTAATCAAACTGAGATTGAATACTTGGAATTAATCTCAAGATGAGAAGAGTTCACAAAATACTGTCATACAAACTGAGGCAAACAAAACAAATTGTGTTTAACAAAAAAATTGTTCCATAACAAATACAATTATTCATCAGCCAATTGATCATAGAATTCATCTCTTTCTTGTCGGGCTGATAGAATCTGATTTCTTTCATCCTCTAACTCTCTTCTCATTTCAGGCTCAACTCCTCTGTAGAAGAACTCATTGTTCCACTCCCAGGACATCCTTTCATCATACTTGAAGAATTTGTCTTCCTTTGACTTCAGTTGAGATCTTCTAAGGGGTATTTGATCATTTCTGATTCTCATTGTGCCCCACAAATGTTTCTTCTTGTTCCTGGTCTTCTTGCTCGCATGGGCACAATGGGTTGATCTGGTTGTGGCTGAACCGATGCTTGAGCATGAGTGAATTCTTGAGGAGGATTGGAAAGCTGTAGGGGTGGAAATATTGTTAGAGAGTCTTGATCGGGGCTTGAGGGAGCATCATTATCACTATCAATATCATAGGCTGTCGAGTCGATGAAAGATCAATAACAGTTACGCTCTGCTTTGGTGACGGCTATGGAAGATCTGAATTCTTTGATCTCGGGAATAGAGACCAAGTTTTTGAAATGAGAGTTTTCATTGGGTGAGGTGAAGTTAATAGGATCTACGGTGATGAAGGGTGAGAGGTATGGCTCAATTCCTGGATTAAGAGTTGGGGAAAAGATGTTGACGGTTTTGCTTAATAAAAGCATAATGGCACACTTTTGTTCAAACAGTGAAAGGAAAAGTGTTTTTGCAAGGTCAATGCACAGGAGAAGACTAAACCCTTTGGCATATACAAGCAAGAATTGAGAGATGGAGAGATGAGTTGGTGAAAAGAATTTCCCAATCAAGAAGAGTATTGGGAGTGATGAACTTTGGGAAGGATGGGATTTGATGAACAAAGTTGGAGGTGGATGAGGTTCTTGACAAATGCCATTTTTCATAGGCAAAGAACACTAACCCTGCCAGGTTTCTTGCTACAACAATCAAGCCATTCCTTGACGGTTCCAAAATTTTGGATAGATGAAGGGATTTGCAATTTCGGGATGTGAGTTACATGGGGTAACCTTGTCCTTCTTTGCTTTGATGGAAGACAAAGAGAAATCAATTCCACAACTAAGCATCCAAGGTTCCCTTTGGGGAAGGAAGGATTGATTTGGATTTGGAGGAATAGAATGACTTGGAGAAGCTGTGAGGACTGTAGGAATGGGATCAGCATCGAGATATGTCTTGACCTTGTCCGGCCCGGTATTGGACTTTGTGGAGAGGCTTCAAAAGGTTCATTTTCGGGAATTGGAGAAGGTGGCTTGGAAGGTGCGGAGGATTGGGTTGAAACAGTTGGGATTGGCTCAGAGGTTTGGCCAAGACTTTGATTTAGAGACCTGGAAGTGAATTGAGATGTGAGGAGATTCAAGGCTGGCCTTACTTCACTTTTTGCCAACCTTTTCTCAAGGATAGCTATCATAGCTTCCTCATTTTCCTGAGTTCCATCAAGCTCAAGACCTTTGCAAGCATTCACAATTGAGTCTCCTTTTGAGACCGAGTGGGATTAATCTCAACTCCAACCTTCTTGCGATTTTGAATGATCTTAGAGGTATTATCAAGATTCCCCCTTTCGGTTTCAACGGTTGGGGTAGGATCATTCACGGGTTCGGTCTCGGGAATGGAAGGGAAGGGATGGCTATCTACATTCATAGTTTGTCACCTTGGGGTTTCTAGATGACTCACCTGGTCCACTTCTTTTACGCATTAACCTAAGCCCGAGTTCATCTAGGGCCACTACAGATTCTTCCTCACTCGAGAAAGTCCTTTAGATAAAAAGAAACGACCTTTTCGGTATCACGGGTTCCCATTCAACTCAATAGCCTCAATTGCTCTCATGATTTTAGCTAAGCTGTTGAGGTTGGGTAGAGGGGATATTCTCATCAGTGTTCCCCCTTAAAGGTTGCTTATCTAAGGGTTCTTTGAGATTGAGGATAGCTTCAATGGTGATTGATGTCTGAAATTTGGGTGTGGATTTTGGGAAATGGAAGGGGTAGATATTTTGGTTTTCTTTGATTTGGGGGCTTTCTTTTCAATTTTTCTTTTCTTTGGTAATGATTTAGAAGGAATGGTTAAGGAAGGTTGTACCTTTGATCTCGGTAGCCGTCCATTTGGAGGGGATAGGCGTACGATGTTGCTTTCCTTTGTGAAGGGTTTTGGATAGGGCAAGGGCTGCTGAAGCTCTTGAGAATCTATGTTAGCATCACCAAGATCATCTTGATTCATAGTGTCAACCTCATGGCCATCAACATCACCTCTTTCTTCAAAGATTCATAGCATGGGTGTCGAGAGATGGTTCCTTCACCGTCGGCTATCGGATCATCCTTGCTTTTGCTCTTTTTGCTAGGAGATACCACAGTTCTCTTGAGCACTCCAGTCTTCTTGACATTGGTTTTTACTCCTCTTTTCATTCTCCTACTAGTAGCCAAAGCTATCAAATCTTTCCAATGATTAAGCTTGATTCTTGTTTCTTCAAGCATTTTCTCTTGGGCTTCTTTGAAACTCTCAAGGCTCATATCCCCAGCCTTCATAACAATGCCCTTCTTTTGTTTCAATGAAAAGGTTCTTTCATTGAAGCATCTTGTTTCGACAGCCTTTCTTGTCTTGACCATTTCTTGGATAGAGCGAGGTTTGAGCTTTGGAATTAGGACTTCAAGGATTCCACTCATGAATGAAGTTGTTCATCCTTCCACCTTGCTTCTTGAATTTGAGAGTAGAGGATGAGACGGCAAGTTGGAAATTATGGAGAAGGACAATGCAGCAATTTGTATCCTTGGTCATCGAGTGAGCATCTGCTTCCACTCATTTGATCCCATTTGGTCAAATGAGGATTGTTTGCCATCAATGGCTTTGTTGACCACATCCATCAATGTTGACTTGAAGATATCATCTTTGTTCTTCACCATAGCTTTGTCTTGAACAGCTTTGAAGTCAGTTACTTTAAGACCAAGAAATTTTTCATAAAACGTCTTTAATCTTTACGATCCTCTATCCCATATATTTTTCACGGCATCTTCTTTATTTGGGATTCCATAGACCTCACTAACCATATCTTGAGTGATAGTTATCTCTACATTTTCTATGGTGGCGGTTATTGAATTATCTTCATTGTTTCTTCTTCCTACCAAATAAATTTCTCTGCAGAGTTCTTCATAAATTGGGGGTTTAGCTCCCATAAAATCAAGTAGTTCATTTACCTCAAGCGGTTCTTTGATGAGGATTCCAACTTCGAGTCATAGAAGTTGGGTTTGATGAAGTAGCCATGAGCATCTGGGTACATTGCTTTAGGGTACGCCATTGATGCTTTGAAAAAGAATTAGGGTTGGAAAAATACGATGGTAGATTGGAGAGGGAAAGAGAGGAAATTTAAAGGCGAGGGTTAAGGAAAAAGGAATTTTTGGTGATTGCGAAAGAGAGAGAGACAAATGATGAGTGGTACGTGGGCTTTAATGAGCATTGGGGGTTACAAAGTTAAGTAAGCTGTTCATATGAACAGTGGTTTTTACCCTTCCCCATGTTGAGACATTTATTCCCACAAAACACAAGAAGAACATTCTCCTTTTCAAGGAGATTTGCAGTGGAAGAGGCGGCGAAGGAAGTGACAATTGTGAGCAATTAACTCGATCAAATCACTTAAAGTTTGCTTTAACCTAGCTGTTGAAAGAAATTTCGACGCTTAAGCTAGTTTGAATGATGATTGCTTTATGCAGAGATAGCTAGGTGAAAATTTGCCTATAAAACAATGAAAACTTCGAGAGAAAAATTACTCGAGATTGATTTACAAACAAAAATGGGAAGATTTTCTTCAAAGTTTAATCCAAAGGTTATGGCTCAGACAGCTAAGCAATTGGTCTTTGGGAAAAATGGTGAGGATGATTTGATGAGTGATGAGATGGAGATAGATAGAGAGGCTTTCAACATTGTTGAAAGTTTAGAGAGAGTGAATGATAAGGGAAAGAAAAAGAGAGTGAGGGTTGATGAAGATATAGAAATGAAGGAGGTAGCTGTCAGGGAAAAGGTTGATAGCAAGGAGGGAGAAGGAATAAGACTGTTTGGGAAGACAATCAAAGTTGATCAAGGAGAGTCAAGTAAGGGAAGGAGTAAGGTAGAAAGGGTATACACACTGGGGGAGTTGGTGAAGCGGGACGAGCTCGGACGGCTAAGGAGAGAAGCTTAGGCGTCGAAATAAGGTTGAGCAAGATAAGCTTTATACACACTGTGAGCAGGATTCTCTTTCTCCGGGAGTTGGTTTGTTGGAAGGTAGAGGAGATAACTTTGCAGGAGTGCATATATCTCCTTCTTCAACCATCTCATACCTGTTCAACCAGGTTGTAGGTTGCTTCGATCTGCAAGAGCACCTCTTGTGGAGAGGGTGGAGTCAAATGTTGGTCAACCATTTGCAATCACGGGGAATGGTTCTTTTTCGGGAGAATTTAGCTTTGTTACTCCAATGGAGGGATTGCTTCAGCCATATGCTCCTGTTGAAGAGTGGTGGCCTAGAAGAGCAAGTCCTTCTCTCCAATATTCGAGTCACTTCCATTGATCCTTTCTTGGAGAGGCATCCGGTGTGGTTGCAGAGGTACCAACAAACCTTGCAATCAACTCGGGAGGCTAGAATTGAAGGAATGAGTGCTTTGGTGGAGGGTGCAGGGAGGCTGTGACATTTCCAAAGAATGTCGACGGCGAGAGGAGAAGGATTGAAGAGAAAAGAGTGGATCCGAGATTTGTTTGGTTTGGAAGAAGTCTTTGTTGGGTAAGTTGAGATGAGAGAGAAGAATTTGATGGGTTGTTTGAATGTTTTTGTTGTAAGTTTTTGTTGTTTTTGGTTTTCAAGGCTTTTGGAATGATAGGCGTCGGTGGATGGCTTGTTAGGAATGTGTAAGATGTAATAGCTATCGAGCAACATTGTGATAGCATTACTCTGTTTGTAATCCTCTTTTATTTGAAAAGAACACCCCTTTTATTTTGGCATATTAATCATCCCAAGCATGGCTCTCAATAGTTCAAATCTTTTTTCATCCATGGCTTTTGTGAGAATATCGAGAGACATTGTTCTCGGTGCAAACTTTTGCAAGGTTGATATTCCCTTTTTCAACATGATCTCGATGAAATGATGCACGACTTCAATGTGCTTGGTTTTGAATGTTGGACGGGATTTTCTGTCATAGCAATGGTACTTGAGTTGTCACGAAGATGGGAATGTTTGATAATTCAATTCCAAAGTCTTGAAGTTGACTTTTAAGGTAGAGAATTTGTGAACAACACAAGCTGCGGCAATGTACTCGGCCTCGGCGGTTGAGGTTGCAACCGAGGTTTGCTTTTTGCTTGACCATGAGATAATCCTTGATCCAACAAGCGGCATCCACCACTAGTGGATTTTCTATCTAGATTGCACCTGCATAGTCGAGTCGGTGAATCCAACTAGAGAGAATGGGGATTCAAGTGGGATACCATAGGCCAAAATCGTGGGTTCCTTTGATATATCTCAAAATTCTCTTGACAAGTGAGAGATGAGATTCTTTGGGATTGGCTTGAAACCTAGCACATAGACATACACTAAACATTATGTCTGGTCTTGAAGGCATCGAGATATAGGAGAGATCCTATGTAGCTTACGTAAAGTGTTGGATTTACACTTTGTCCATCTTGATCGGCATGAAGCTTGGTTGTGGTTGACAAGGGAGTTTTAGCGGGGATGCAGTTTGCATGTCAAACTTTTTGATCATTTCCCTTGAGTATTTGGCTTGGTTGATGAAGATTCCTTCCTTCATTTGCTTGACTTGAAGGCCTAGGAAGAATGTGAGCTCACCAATCATGCTCATCTCAAACTGATCCTTCATGATATCTCCAAATTCAGTGCACAAGTTCTCATTTGATGAGCCAAAGATTATGTCATCAACATAGACTTGGATGAGCAACCGATCATCTCCATATTTTTGATAAACAAGGTGTTATCAATATGTCCTTTGGTGAATCCTTTTCCAAGAAGATATCTAGATAGGGTGTCATACCAAGCTCTAGGTGCTTGTTTAAGCCCATATAATGCTTTGTTCAGTTTGAATACATGATCAGGGAATTTTGGATGCTCAAAACCAGGGGGTTGAGATACAAACACTTTTTCATTTAGAACTCCATTTAGAAATGCACTCTTGACATCCATCTGAAAAACTTTCATCTTCTTGAATGAAGCATAGGCAAGAAATAGCCTTATAGCTTCAAGTCTTGCAACAGGTGCAAAGGTCTCATCATAGTCAATGCCTTCTTCTTGTCTATAACCTTGAGCAACCAGTCTGGCCTTGTTTCTAATTACAATACCTTCTTCATTCATCTTGTTTCTAAAAACCCATCTTGTTCCAATCACAGTTTGATTTCTTGGTTTAGGAACAAGTTGCCATACTTTGTTTCTTTCAAACTGCTCCAGTTCTTCTTCCATGGCTTCAATCCAGTCAGCATCTTGGAGTGCTTCATTTATCTTCTTTGGTTCCACTTGGGATATGAATGCACTCATGAGAAAGGGGATGTTGTGCAGGCTGGGGTTTTATCAATGCGAAGGCGATGTAAAGATCTTTATTGGGTGGAATGATATGGGTAATTGTGGTTTCATCATTGGTTTTGAGAGGAGAAGGAGGATTATTGGATGAAGATGGAAGGAGGTTAGAAGATAGATTAGATGAGGAATTGGGATGGTCAGTCGGCTAAGGGTTGGGTCGGTAAGGGTTAATTTGTCGGCTAAGTGAGGATTTTGAGGAAGATCGAGTCAAGGGATGACTATTTATTTGAATATTTTCTTCCTCATCCATTGGATTGAAGGTGGGAGAGATTTCGTTGACTTTGTTGGCTTGATTGGTTGTTGATGAGAGTGGGATGGTTGATGGGTATGCGGCATAGGATGGGCTGTCGGATGAATTTCTTGGAACCATGTATGGAAGGTTTGATGAATCTTGTTCATGACCGAGAATAGTTGAATCAAGAATGGGGGATGATTCGGGGAGATTATCTAGATTTCCCAATCCTTCATCAAAATCACATAATTCAGGTTATACTTTGATCATTGTTTTCATCAAAGTCAACATGAATAGATTCTTCCACAACAAGTCTTCTTTTGTTGTACACTCTATAAGCTTTGCTTGTGTTAGAGTATCCAAGAAAAATTCCTTCATCACTTTTGGAGTCAAATTTGTCCAAATTGTTCTTGCCATTGTTGTGGATGAAGCATCTACTTCCAAAGCCGTGAAAGTAGGAAATGGTAGGGACTTTGTTGTTCCATAATTCATATGGAGTCTTCTTGTGAAATTTGTTGATCGGGGTTTTGTTTTGAACATACACGGCGGTGGTAATGGCTTCACCCCAAAAATATTTTGGGAGATTATGTTCGACGACATTGTTCTTCTTTGCCTCACAGTTGTTCTGTTTTTCCTTTCTGCAACACCATTTTGCTTTGTGGAGTTCTTGGGGCTGAAAAATTGTGATCTATGCCTTTTGAATCACAATATTCTTCCACTCCGGTGTTCTCAAATTCCTTTCCATGGTCGAGATCTGATCTTGATGATGGATGTCCCTTTTGATTTTGAATTTTGTTGAATAGCTTTATCGAACGGCTAAGGGTGTCACTTTTGGATTCAAGAAGAATGATCCAAGTGAATCTTGTAAAATCATCAACAACAACTAGGGAGTATCTTTTTCCTCCTAAAGATCTAGTTCTTATGGGTCCAAAAAGATCCATATGAAGCGGTTCAATAGGTCTTGAGGTGTCCAACTTGGTCTTGGGTTTGAATGAGGATTTCTTTTGCTTCCCACATTGGCATGCTTTGCACAGCTTTATCCTTTTGAATGGGATCTTTGGTAGACCTCGACAAGATTGGAATTTGCAAGCTTGGAAATGGTTTTGTGATTGAGGTGAGCCAATCTCTTGTGCCATAGCCATGACATATCGATTGATTGAAAGACGAAGGCGGTGGCGGTTGAAGTTTCCACAATCTCTAAGCTCAAGCAATAGAGATTTCCTTTTCTTGATCCGATTAGGATGACTTTATTATTTTTATCTTTAACGGTGCATTTGTCTTTAGTACAAACAACATGATATCCCTTGTCACGAGATTTGACTAATGCTTTGATCAAATTGTGTTTGAGACCTTCTACATAGGATACATTTGTAAAAATGATATCTTTTGTAACAAGATTTCACGATCCTTTGACCTTAGCTTGGGAATTGTCACCAAAGGTTACATTTGGACCATTTTTAGGGAATATTGTTGCAACCAATCTTTATTGAAGGTCATATGTCTACTACAACCACTATCTAAGTACCAGAGACCTTTCCTGGATACTGCAAAACAGAAAATAAGATTTATGGTACCCTTTTTATTCTTTTGGGTCCAAAGGATTAGTTTTCTTTGGAGCCCTAACATTGTTCATTGATCCCTTATTGAAGAACTGGTTTAGGGTATGGTAATATGACATGATTTGCATCATGTAAGGTGTAAGAACGGTGGATTGGGAAGGATTGAAGTAGTGGTTTGGGTTGCTTTGTATTGGGGTTGAAGCGAAAATTGTTTGAATGGGATGACCTTGGAGAGTCATTTTGATGAGCATGGCTTCTTCCATTTGAATACCGCCATTGAGGTTTTTGTTTTTTGGTGTATTTATGCTTGTTGAAGAATCTTTGTTGCCTTGGGGTTCTTTGTTGTTTGGAGGAACTTGGGTATGCTGTCATGCCTTGGGCTGTACATCGACCCTTGGCGTCGACGGGGCTTGGACCGACTAGCACCTTTTTGCAGCTTGACTTCTTCCTTTATATTGGCCCCTTTTTGAACCCAAATAAACTTGCTTCCTTGAACTTTATTTGGTCCTTCCTTTGATTGACTAGGGCCACCCAAGATTTCCTTTTCTTTTCCTTTGGTTTGAATGGGATAGGTTTGAGTTTGATAGGCCGCGAGCTCGGGTTTTCTAGAACCATTTTTTCAATTGCCCTTTCACCGAGTGGGAGGAGTGTACACTTTTTGTGTAGGATCATCGGCTCCAATCCCTGTTTTATCACTTGGACGCCTTTGGGTGTAGGTGAAAAGAGATAATGCTTTGCTTGACATGTTCCATGAATCTATTTTCTTTTTAAGAGCATCATTTTCTTTTTCAAGATTACGAGTTTTTGACAATTTTCATGATTATTAGATGTCTCATTTTGTCGAGATCCATGTTTTGTTTTTCAAGCATGATGCATTGATCTCTTAGCCCTTGGCATGCTTTTTCAAGCTCGAAATGGTTTTTGTGAGGTTGTCAATGGTTGAGGATTGGGAAAGGTTCTCATTGACCAATGAAGCAAAGCTAGTTTTTTGTTTTTGGTTTGAATTAACAGAGTGCAAACTAATTGTTTAAAACCATCAATATTTAAAGAGTTAAAATCATGTACCTCTTTTAGTTCATCGCGGCAGCAAGTGCTTCCATCTCTTCCTCATTGTCGATTCTTCATCATCTTCACCATAAGGCATATCATGGCTTCTTCTCCTTCAATTTCGTAGTCATCACTTGACATATACTCTTCATCACCGAATTTTGATGAGTCGGCAATCATGACTTGCTCTTTGTTTTTGTCATGTTTATTTTTGGAGCAATTGTAGCGGTTGCACTTAGAGCTGTGAATGATCTCTTTTGAGTATGTCATCTTCTTAGGTGTACGATTGTCCCTAGGTTTCCTTGGTTCGGGGCAATCGGATGAGTAATGTCCTTGCTTTCCACAATTGAAGCACTCAATTGTCTTCTTGTAGCCGTCTTGTTGGGCATTAGAGGTGGAGGGATTGAATTTCTTGTCAAAAGACTTCTTTTGAAATTTCATGGCATTTCGACGGCCATGGAAATGAGGCTTGGAATGTCTTCTTGGGAGATCTGTTTCTTTGACGATTTGGAGCCGATGTTTATCTTTTGAAGAGCATTGTTGACAATGGTCTCAATGTCATGGTGAGTGATTGGCTTGTTGACGGGTTCTTGTGCGATTAAAGCTAAGGTTTGTGAAATGGAGGGACTCGATGGAATTTTTATCATACCTTCCGGTTCATAAGCTTCAAGCTTTCCAAAATATTGCTCAAGCTTGTCATGGTGCTCCATTCGAGATCCTTCTCTAATAGGTAATGCTACCTTCTCATATTCTTGAGGGAGATTTGAGTAAATCTTGAGGCGTAGATCTTGTTGTTCAAATGTTTTTCCATGATCGGTAATTGATCTAACAAGGTTCTCAAACCTTGGGCGAGCAAAGACTCACCTTTTCTCCAGGGTAGAACTTGAAATTGTCTAATTGCCTAAGCAAGTTGTACAAGTTTTGTGTCCTAACACCGGAGTGTTTAGTGAACTTGGTTTGAATAAGAGCCCATGCGGTTCGGCATTTGGTTCCTTAGCAATTTCTTGGGCTAGAGAGTCATTTACACTCTTTTGAAGAATGTTCTTGACTTTCAAGTTTGCACTTACTAATTGCTTTTCGGCTTCAGACCAAGTTTACGGGGATTTGATTTTACTTGGTCCTCCATCGGTACAGACTTGAGTTGGGTATGACACTTCATTTTCTAGAACATACCGGTTCCTAAATCTTTGTTTGCATCAAGATAAGTTTTTATCTTTGATGCATAGATCTCAAAGGATCCACAGTCATCAATGTGTGGGATGTCTTTCTCATTATTTCTTCTTGGTTGAGGCATGGTGGGTTTGAAGAGAATCCTTCACAAGTTGTTAGACTTTTAAGTGTGAAGACAAGCTCTGATACCAATTGAAAGGCCCTTGCTTGGTATGTAAATGATCGAACGGCTATGGTATTGGCTTAGGCAGTCGGATGATAATTTAATTTGTGCGGCGGAATAAAAGTGATTTGAAATAATGGTAGGACAACAAACACAAGGAGATAATGCAAGTGTGTGAATGTGATTGCAAAAATGTAATAACACGAGAGAATTTAAAGTGGTTCGAGTTCACTCCTCCTACATCCACCCTCACTGTCAAACTTGACAAGTGAGATCAATTTTATTATAATCTTTAATCAACAAAAATTACAAATGATTGATTTAGGCAAGTTCCTTGAACTTCCTCTTCCTAATTAGTACAGTCAACTAGGGATACACTTAAAGTACAGTCTTAAGTGCTTTTACAACTTGAAGTACAGTCTCAAGATTTTACAAAATAACTAATACACTCAAAGTACAATCTTGAGTGATTACAAACTTATTCTACACCTAAAGTACAGTCTTAGGTGGTTGGGGTTTGTGAATTAACACCTTTGGGGTTGTTTTTGTTGGTGAAGAGGTTTAGGGGTGAAGGTTTTGGTTTGGAACAGGGTTTTAAAGGTAAGGATTGGTGTGTGTGTGTGTGTGAATTACAAGAGGTGTTGTGTGGGTGTTTGGAAAGGGTTTTTGACTGGGAAAATGAGTATTTTTCAGTGGTTTGTTAGAGGAAGAGATCCTCTATTTATACCCTTCAATGTAGCCGTTGGAATATGACTATTGCGGCTACATTAATGAGCTTTGGTGGTCTTTGTCCCACTTGTCCACATGCAGGTCTTCATGATTTGTCTTAAGCCGTGAGCTTGAACCTGAGAGCTTCTAGAAGGTCTTCGGTGGTCTTCATTGGTCTTCATTGATGGACTTGATAGCTGTGAAGATGCAGGATCTAACATGGTTGAGTTTGTGGTAACATGGTGTGAGGCGGGGAGATGGTGTCGAGGACCGAAGTCATAGGGTCGGATCATGGCAATGCTTAGCTATCAGAGAGGATCTCTAATAAGGACTGAGATGCACTTGATGATCTTGATGACTTAGAGAGTGACTATGATTCATATTTTTGATTGATTGTAAACATTGTATAAGAAAAAATCATAGCTGTCAGACTCATAGCTGTCAAAGTGAAGAATTATGACAGATAACATCTTTTGATATAAACCCTGTTCTATATATATATTCCTTTATCAAAACCAACTAACTAAGACATTGATCAAAGTTAGGTCCTAACATCCTATAACGAGTAACCTGCTATACTCCACCTTTTTTCAAGGTATAGAAATCATTAAAAGCTTTTAAGCTTATCCGCACCACACGTCAGCAGGTTTCTGCACTCGGGCAGATTCTGAGAATGGGTTTTACAGAGTTCCAAGTGCGCTACTAGAATATCTGTAACTTCGTTGTCTCGTTGAACCAAGTTTTTGGGATCTCCACTCATCATGGTTGAGTTACTGGTATAGACTTCTTTTGTTGTGTGGGTTTTAACCCCATTCCCCTTACTGCATAGTACATTTGATCTCTGTTAATTCCTTTTGTAAATGGATCCGCTATATTTTCTTTTGATTTTACATAGTCAATGGAAATTATTCCATTAGATATCAATTGTCTTACTGTATTATGCCTCCTTCGTATGTGTCACGACTTTCCGTAGTACATACAACTTTTAGCTCTTCCAATAGCTGACATACTGTCACAATGTACCAAGACATGAGGCACCAGCTTATTCTAGCATGGAATATCCTTTAAGAAATTTCTAAGCCATTCGGCTTCTTCTCCAGCCTTATCTAAGGCAATAAATCCGATTCCATTGTGGAACGAGCTATACATGTCTGTTTAGAGGATTTCCATGACACGGCTCCTCCACCAATGGTAAATACATACCCACTTGTGGACTTTGAGTCTTTCATGTCTGATATCCAATTTGCATCACCTTATCCTTCTAATACAACTGGATATCTTGTATAATGTAATTCATGGCTTATGGTATGCCTTAAATACCTAAGCACTCTTGTTAGTGCTGTCCAATGATCTTTACTTGGATTACTCGTGAATCTGCTCAGTTTGCTAACCGAGTATGCTATGTCTGGTCGGGTACAATTTGTCAAGTACATGAAACTGACAATGACTCTAGCATAATTCAATTCTGATACTGGGTCACCTCTATTTTTAGCTAAATGTAGACTTAGATCTACCGGGGTATTAGCCGGAGGCAAATCGAATGCTTCGAATTTCTTAAGCACATTCTCGATGTAGTGAGATTGTGATAAGACAATTCCGTCATCTGTCCTAGAGATCTTTATCCCTAGAATAACATCTGCTTGACCCAGATCTTTCATGTCATTTTCTTTAACATGTTCTTGGTTTTCATGATTACATCATGGTTACTACCAATGATTAGCATGTCATCCACGTACAGACATACACTCACATATTCATCAGGTGTGCCCTGAATATATACACATTTATCACACTCATTAATTTTGAACCCGTTCGACAACATGGATCAGTCAAATTTTTTGTACCATTGTTTCGGTGCTTATTTAAGACCGTTCAATGATTTGACAAGTTTACACACCTTTTGTTCTTGTCCACATGCAATGAACCCTTCAGGTTGTTGCATATAAATTTCTTTATCTAATTCTCCATTTAGAAAGCTGTTTTCACATCCATTTGATATATTTCAAGGTTATGCAACGCGGCAATAGCAATGAGAACACGAATGGATGTGATCCTTGTCACAGGAGAATATGTATCGAAGAAATCATTTCCTTCCTTTTGTTTGAACCCTTGAGCTACTAATCTAGCTTTTTACTTGTCAATAGTTGTTAGTCAAATATATATATAGTTTAGAATTGCTTAATCCCAATCATAATAAGCATTATTGAGGACCCCTAATTTTAACTAGACCAATTAGAATTTTCTATGTATGATAGGTTCCCTTTAGTGATAGTACCAGCATTTTATAAATGTATTTTTCTCAAAGAATGAAGACTTGAAGACCCTGAAGAATTTCCAAGTTGTAAACTGGTTACTTGTCAAAGAAGTTTCATCAACCGGTTGATAGCCTCAACCGGTCAACATGCTTAACCAGCCAAACCCCTTAACCGGTTGAGACAGTCAACCGGTCGGACCTCCTCAGTTGCTACTGATCGGCCAAGCTTCTTCAACAAGCTTCCTCAAGCATTTAATGTTCTCACATACTCAGCACACAACTTTGCTGAAGTTGGTAGAACAGTTGACTATGAAGACATTCCTGAAACTTGTCAGTGACTCAAAGAGGAATGTCAAAGTTACCAGTACTCACAACAACCTCATCTATCCAGTGGAAAATATCCTCATCAAATCTCAGACATTTAATGTAGAGATATTCTCATTAAATGCCTGTCATTTCAAGTCATCCTTTCAACCCCTTCAGAGACAACATCTCTATTTTGAAGATCACTATAAATACCTTCAAAGAGCATTGAAGTGGGTTGGTGCATTAAAGATATTTGAGAGTGAGTTGCCAAGAATTATATTGCTCAAGCATTCAAGTTCAAGGCATTCAAGTCCCACATATTCACTAGACTATCTCTGTTAGGACATACACCTAGCACCATCAATCAATTCTTGTAGTGTTCCCAAACAAGACGATGATTGGAACACATTGATTGAATCACACACACACCCTAGAGAAATCAGTTCAACCTTGTGAACACATCTCTAGAAAACAGCTGGTCATTCTTGTAGCATGATCCATTAGTGATCACTTTACTTTTGGCAGCCTTCAATCATAAGGCTTGCAACTTGTAATAGTTAGGTATCATTAATAGTGCACTTTCACAAATCCAAGTTTTGACCAAACTTGGTAGAGGACGTAGCAGTTATTTAACACTGTGAACCTCTTCAAACAACTGTGTCATTTTCTTTGTTTGTTTGCTCATTACTTTTGTTATTGTAACCGGTTGATAGTCTCTCAACCGGTCACAACCTTTTGACTCCTATTTACTGTTTTGGTCAAATTTCAACAATTATATTTTTGTGATGGGAAAAGTGACTAAAGTGATATGAATCTAGGTACAATGACTATCAAGTTAAATAGAAATGACACAAGATGTTTGTTGACTAGGGAAAGCCCTTGAACAACTTGTTCGCCGGCACAAAACCCCGGGAGGATCTGGCTCCTGCCTTGACCGAAAGTTTACTAAGAATTCTCTTGAGATTACAATGCTAAGAGCGTATGAAAAAGGGAGCTTAAGCTAGTGAGGAACGTGTGTGAAAATACAGTGTGTGTTCCCCCCTTTTATACCTCAAAAATAAACTAATTAACAAAAAAGAGGATTATGGTCCTACAAACTCGGAATTAGGGTCGATCCTTGGAGATATTTCCGCATTTGATCGTTGATGAAGAGATAGTGAATTGTTTGCTGAAGAAACGTGGTTGAACTGGTCTTTGGCACGTTCCCTATAAAATAGGAAAAACGTTATGCGTCCCAACCTGTAGAAGGCCAAGTTGCAAATAGAACAACTCAAGTTGTTAGTACCAAGTTGTTAAGTGTAAGTTGTAAACATGTTGACTGAAAATGTAGGGCCCAACAATTGCCCCCAAACTTTTTGAATTTTAAAATGAAGAATAGAAAGAGACAAAAAGAATTCAAAAGGTTTGCCAAAACAGGAAAGAAAAAGAATGACGGTTTAACAAAAAGGGATGCGACGGGACGGTTAAGTGGTTTTTCCCAAGGCAAAAAGGTTTATTTGTTTTAAAAGGTCTCAACCACTTTCAACCTCCATAAATAAGAAGACTCCTGTTCCAACTCTCCCTTTCAAAAACGTAGCTTTCAAAAAGATTACGGGAAGAAGAAGGAGAACCAGGGAAGACGGTTTGGAGAGGAGAATCAAGTAAAAATTGCCGGTGAGTTTCTTGTTTCCTTTCCAGTCCCACCTTTGATTTCTTGTTTAAGCTTTGTAAAAAATGGGGAAGAGAAAGATGGCGACTTTAATTGAGAGTGGAGAGGGTTTGCCCGTGGGTTTTCTAACCCAAAACATGTTGAAGAACCCTGAAAAAGAAAAGTGTACCATCCCTGCTGCCAATTTAGAAATTATCAAGAGGAATCATGCCATGGCTTTCGAAACTGAACTTTTTACCCACCCTAACCTAACTCCAGAGTGTTTTTCCCCCGAATGGGTATGTTTCCCTGAATATCCGTTCATTATTGGTGAAATTCCCTTTTCCAATTTTAATCACTCAGTTCTTTGCATCTACCAAGCTTAACTATGCCCAACTCATGCCTCAAGGTTGGAGAAGCCTTCAAACCCTAGTAAGGCTAAATGCAGAAACAGAGTTAGCAATTGGTCTAGAGGAATTTGCTTTTACGAATGAGTTTAGGAGCTTTGGTTTAGGGAGGTATGGCTTTAGGGTTAGGGTTGGTAGGACGCCTTTCTTAATCGACAATGTTGATCCCGCCGATAGAGGGTGGAAGAACAAATTCTTTTTTGCAAAGAAGAGCACCCTGGCGAAGGATGTGGGTGCCAACTTCAAATGGAGGTCCCAAGGTAGTAGGCAATTTTTCTTACTCTAATGATGATTTTCAACAATGTACTAACTATTTCTCCAAATTTCTCTTTGGCCTAGTTGCGAAATTGGATGTGCTTTTTCCCTTTAAGAACAACACAGAGGAAAGAGTGAGCAAGATCTATAACTTGGAACCCTTAGTGAGAACTTTTAAGGCACTACCAGTTCAATTTGCTGCAGATTCTAACGAGGAAGTTGGTCCTGAAGAAGCCCGAGAGGCAAACCTTGAAGAAACCTTTTCTGAGCCTATCCCAATGTCTACAGGTTAATCAAATACTTTAAATCTTTGCCTATCTCCAAGTTGTTCTAACCCCTTTAATCTGTTCTAACCCCTTTAATCTGTTCTAACTCTTCATCCTATTTTGCAGCCACTCGCTCCAAAGAAATTGTTAACGCTGCTGACCTTCTTGCCGCAGCCAGAGCAAAAAGCTTGGCAAAGAAGGACGGTAAACCCCCTACCCCTGTGTCTGTTGTGGCTAGTTCCCATGTGGCTGCATCCAAGAAGAAGGGGGATGCAAAGAAAAGAAAGCTAGTGGAAGCTGAGGCCACGGATGCAAACAGTGATATGGACATGGAGAAGTTAGGAGAAAAGTTTAGGGCTGTTGTTGAGAAGGTAAAGACGAAGGAATCTTTGAATTTTATCAAAGAGCTTGATAAATTATTAACATCTTTTTTGGTGCAGGAACTCATGACCCCGATTGTGGCCTACATTGATGCATTGAAGATCAAAGCGGCGAGGCTTGGTCACGAGGCTGCAGAATCAAAAAAGGAGGCTACCAAAAGTGCCAAGGAAGTGGAGAAGTTGAAGAGGGAGGCAAACAAGCATGCTGGTGAGATGGAAGGTTTGAGGAAGGATTTTGAACGCTTAGGAGAAGAAGTGGAAGCCATTCGTGCTGAGAATAAGGCTCACATGAAAGAACTTGAAGTTGCAGAGGGGAACTTCAAATTTAAAGCCACCAAGACTTTGTTGGAGACCCGCATTCAAATGATTGAAGAATATGAAAATGGGCTGGCCATAGCTTGGAACCTGGAAGATGAGAGAAAAGTTTTGGAGGACCACATTGGTGAGCCAGCGGATGCAGAAGAAGTGAATTCCGCGGCCCTGGAAGCTCTAGTTTATGATGCTAACAAGGATCTAAGCACCATAGTGGCTACTCCAAATGATCAAGTGGAGGATGCAACACCGGCGGCAGCAGGCCAAGAAGTTTGAAAAACACTTTAAATTTTAAGTATTTTGGATGAAAAAATAATTTTTTGCTTTATTTGTGTACCTCTGTTGGTACAACAAATGGGGGGAGTGTCCCTAAAAACAAGGTTTTTTAGTTTGTAATGGTTCATAAGAACCGAGACAATTTATTTGGGGGTACTAGGTTGGTCTAGTACTCCAAGCTTTTTTAGGTTTTTAGGGACTTGTTGGCTTATCCAACTTGTCCTTTAGTTTGCAAAAAATCTTTTGGAAAACACTTAATGGTTTTTTAGCAAAGTAACTTATGTCTCTGAGAGACGCTTTGTTTGTTCTTTAGATAACATGTAAATGTTATAAACCGTAGGTAACATGAAAATGTTACAACCAATAGTCCATAACTTGAATAAGTGTGAAAACGTGCGCCTAGGCGAAGGTGTCAAAACCTTAATTCGTAAGAAAAGATGAATATCTTTTAACCATAAGTACCTTGGATTAGAGGTAAATCGTTTGAAGAGATAGAACAAGTATCAGCCGTCCTGGCGTGTCAACAAGTTCTATCCCTCTCCAGCTAGAATTCCAACATGTATCAGCCGTACTGGCGTGTCAACATGTTGAAATTTTCTTCTTCAGGTACAAACATGTATCAACCGTACTGGCGTGTCAACATGCTTGACCTTTTCCAGCTTAGGTCTCAACAAGTATCAGCCGTACTGGCGTGTCAACATGTTGAGCCTACTCCGTTTGCTCAAGTTGCACCTCGCAAAACAAATTTATGTTAGGGCTGGGCGTTAGCATAGCTAACGCCCCTCCGACGCTCAAGTCAGTAATGTTTTAATAAGAGTAAAAAATTGGAATGCGTAATTGAACTTGACATAAATTTAAACCGTACCTGAAGAGTCTAGTTATAAATAACTGGACTTACATGAAATAAAGTTTCAAGTGGATAGCGTTCCAGCTTCTAGGGATTCTGTCTCCACTCGGGGTTGACAACCAGTATGCACCTTTGCCAGCTTCAGCATCGATGAGATATGGGCCTTCCCACTTGGGAGCCAGCTTACCTGCATTCAATTCTCTTGTATTTTGAAATACTTTTCTTAAAACTAAATCACCAACCTGGAACCTTCTAACTCTGACATTCTTGTTGTAAGACCTAGAAATTTGCTGCTGATAAGCTGCCATCCTTATCTTGGCTAAATCCCTGATCTCATCAATTGTATCTAAATCTTGGGTTAGCAAGAGGTTATTTTCATCTCGAGTTAATAAGCCATACCTTGCTGTGGGGACTGTTGCTTCAACTGGAATTACAGCTTCAGCTCCGTATACTAAAGAATAGGGAGTTCTACCTGTGGCTCCTTTAGAAGTAGTTCTATCTGCCCATAGCACAAGTGGTAATTCTTCAACCCATTTTCCCTTCTTCTGGTCTAGACGCTTCTTCAAGTTGTTGATGATCAACTTGTTGCTTGATTCAGCTTGGCCGTTGGCTTGAGGGTGGACAGGTGTAGACATGATCAACTTGATGCCCCAAATGAGCACAAAAATCCCCGGTCTTTTTACTTATGAACTGTGACCCGTTGTCACATACAATCTCTGATGGTACACCAAACCTGCTAATGATATTTTTCTTTAAGAATGAAATTACCTCTTTATCTCTTACCTGTACATAAGCTTCTGCCTCGATCCATTTCGAGAAATAATCGGTTAGAGCCAACATGAATACTTTTCCTCCGGGAGCTTTAGGCAACTTGCCTACAATATCCATGCCCCACTGCATGAAAGGCCAAGATGAGACTATAGGATGTAGGGGCTCGGCAGTTGATGCAAGATGTTCTTTGTGTCTTTGGCGGGCATCACACTTCGTACGTAGCTCATGGCATCTCGACGCATGGTTGGCCAATAGTATCCTGTCTTGCGGGCCTTGGATGCTAATGCCTTCCCTCCGTAATGGTTCCCACATATTCCTTCATGGATTTCTCTAAGCACCACTTCAACTTGATCATTATCGACACATCTCAAGTAGTGTCCCGCAAAGACTTCTTAAACAAAGACGTTATCTATTAAAACGAAAGTCGAAGTACGAATCTTAAAAGATCTAACATTCTTAACATCGGAGGAATAGTTCCAAGTTGAAGGAACTCAATTACGTGTTGGGTCCAAGAAGGCTTAACATCTTGTACCCCAAGAGGTGGAGTAACCACTTGAGTTTCCTCAACTTGATCTATTACCGGTACTTAACATAAACAATGGGGATATTAGTATGCAACATTGATTTGCAAGTTGAACCCAAGTTGGCCAAGGCGTCTCGCTTCGTATTTTCTTCTCTCGGGGACCTGTTCCAAAGAGAATGATAGAAATTTCGAAGCTAAGGCTTTAACATGTTGGAGGTACAGAGTCATCTTGGAATGCTTCGCCATATAACTGCCATTAAAATGGTTAGCTAGCAGTTGAGAGTCAACAAATACATTTAAATGTGTAATATTCAAGCTTAGAGCTGTAGTTAAACCCATGATTAGGGCTTCATACTCAGCTTCGTTATTTGTTGCACTGAATTCACAAGATACAGCTTGAGATATGATATCACCTTGAGGGGACTTCAGGACTATTCCCAAACCAATTCCCTTGGAGTTTGAGGCTCCATCTGTAAACAATGTCCAAAATCTAGGAATAGTTTTACCTTCAAGTTGTTGCACTTCCAATTCTACCTCAGGCTGCAAACTTGGACTGAAGTCGGCTACGAAATCGGCTAGGGCCTGCGATTTGATGGCTGTTCTTGGCTCATACGAAATGTCATACGTGCTCAACTTGACTGACCATTTGGCCAACCTGCCTGACATCTCTGGCGTTCTCAACACATTTCTTATAGGATAATTAGTTCTAACAGTTATGGAATGTGTTTCAAAATAATGACGTAATTTGGTAGCAGCAGTAGTTAAGGCTAATATCAATTTTTCAAGATGAGAATACCTTGTTTCAGCATCTAACAAAGATTTACTTACGTAGTAAACAGGATGTTGCTCACTTTGGATTTCCTTCACCAATACTGCACTAACAGCATTTTCAGACACAACTAAATATAAATAAAGATGCTCACCATGTTCGGGTTTAGCAAGTAGGGGTGACGTCATCAAGTATTCTTTAAGTTGTATGAAGGCTGCCTCATGTTGGTCAGTCCATTGAAAAAGTTTGTTTTTTCTTAATACTTCGTAGAATAACCTGCACTTATCAGATGATTTGGATATAAATCTATTCAAAGCTGCTACTCTACCTGTTAACCTTTGTACGTCATTGATGTTTTTAGGGGATTCCAAGTTGAGAATGGCTTTGATTTGTTCGGGACTTGCTTCGATTCCCCTCTTGGTCACCATATATCCCAAGAATTTGCCTGCTCTAACACCGAAGTTGCACTTCGCTGGATTGAGCTTCATGTTGAAGGCCTTCAAGATGTTGAACGCCTCAGCAAGGTGCTCCACATGATCCTCAATGTGCTTGGATTTGACCACCATATCGTCTATGTAGACCTCCATCGTCTTGCCAAGTTGATCTTTGAACATTTTGTTCACTAACCTTTGATAGGTTGCCCCTGCATTTTTAAAACCAAAGGGCATGGAAATATAACAATATATACCTTCTGGAGTCATGAATGTTGTATCTTCTTGGTCTGAAGGCTCCATTTGAATTTGTTGATACCCGGAAGATGCATCCATGAATGTCAAGATGTCGTGGCCGGCTGTCTCATCAACTAGAGAATCAATATGAGGGAGAGGGAATGGATCCTTTGGACAGGCCTTGTTCAAGTCGGTGAAGTCCACGCATACTCGCCACTTGCCATTCTTCTTCTCCACCACTACAACGTTAGCCAACCATCTTGGGTACTGGACTTCTCTGATCATCTTGGACTTCAGCAGCCTTTCAACTTCATCCTTTATGATCTGATTCCGCTCCTGGGCAAACTTCCTTCTTTTTTGATGGACAGGATGGATGGTCGGGTCAATGTTCAACTTGTGAGTAATAATATCCTTGCTTATCCCTGTCATGTCTTCATGCTTCCATGCAAAACAGCATTTCTGACTTTTCAGGAACTCGATCAGCTCTTCTTCAATTTTGGAGGGTAGGTCTACCCCAACTTGCACTTGGGCCTCAGGATTTGAAGCGTCAACAGGAACGCTTTTTGTATCATGCTCTACTGCTTCAAGAACGTCCTGGGCCTTTTTCTTTAATTGCTATGCTTGCCGAGGGGCTGAACTTGCCTTCATGTTGACCTTGTAACATTCTTTAGAGATTTGTTGGTTTCCCTTCAACTTGGCAACACCCCAAGGTGTTGGGAACTTGACGCATTGGTGGTAAGTTGATGGCACGGCCTTCATGTTGTGGATCCAAGGTCTTCCCAATATGACATTGTATGAAGAAGAGCATTCAATCACACAAAACCTCTCCATGGAATTCATACCCTCTAGGTAGATGGGCAACTTGATCTCACCGACTGTCTGTTTCACCTCACCACTGAACCCTACCAGTACGGATGAGTTCTTTACAACTTCGGACAAAGGAATACCCATATCTTCAAGAGCATGAGTAAAGATGATGTTGACTGAACTGCCACCATCGATCAGGATCCGCTTGACCACACAATTAGCGATCTGCACCTGAACAACTAGACCATCATGATGAGGGTCCAACGTGTTGTCCTTATCTTCATCTTCAAAAGAAATGATATGACCATCTGTGAAGTCGCGGCGCCTTATAGGCAATTCTGATTGATCTTCCTTAGAGCTCTTGGCATGACGCTTGGCAGCAGAGTAAGTTGTGCCGCAAATGTGAGACCCACCTGAAATAACATTTACTACCTTGGTGGCTGGAGGGGGTGCAACTTTCTCGGGCCTAGATTGCTCCTCTGAACCAGGTTCTTTGGATTCACTCCTGACCCTCTTCTTGCCCAACAAATCCTTGAGAAGACCCTTGGATAATAAATGAGCAATCTCCTTCCTCAAGGCGAAACAGTTCTCGGTGGTGTGCCCGAAATCTTCATGAAATGCGCACCACTTGGACTTGTCCTTCCAAGTTGTTGACTGGTCATTCTTCTTGGGCCATCTTGCCTTTTCTCCAAGATTTCCCATGGCGCACAAAATTCCTGCAATGTCCACGGAAAAGCAATATTCAGAAATTTGTGGATAATCATTATCGTCACCTTCTTGATCATCATCTACAACATGAATTCTAGAAGGTTCAGTTTTAACAGGGGGTTTGCCCCTGTTGGACTTAGGGTGATGGGAGTCCGATCGTCTGTCAGAGGGTTCAAATAGAGGAGTAGGAATCCTCCCAGTTGATTTCCCCATCGCCAAGCTATCTTCCTCCAATCGGATGTAAGGCAAGGCCCTGGTTCTGATTTCTTCAAGTTGTTTCGCCGGATTCATCACCAACTCATTGTAGAACAAAGAGTTCTTCTTCAAGCCTATGCGGAATGCCTCCGTTGCTGTAGACACGTCCAAGTTGGGTATAGTCACTGCCTCCTTGTTGAACCTGTGCAAATACTCTTTAAGATTTTCGTTAGGCTGTTGCACAATTCTATAAAGATCACTAGTCAACTTGTCGAATGCCCTATTGCATGAAAATTGATTAATGAACATGTTGACAAGTTGAGCATAAGATGAAATAGAGTTCAGAGGAAGCCCTGTTAGCCATTTTAAGGCTGGTCCTGACAAGGTCGAGCCAAAGTCCCTGCAAAAACATGCTTCTTTGAACATAGGGGGGATACTTATGATATCCATTGACTCCTGATACAACAACACGTGCTCTGCTGGATCGGTACTTCCGTCATACTTCTTCATGTGAGGGACTGAGAATTTCTTCGGGATCTCCACACTGGCTATTGCTGGCACAAAACGAGACTCATTATAGCAAGTTGGAGAGACTTGGTGATACGGCAAGTTGACTCCTGGCACGCTTCGAAGCAACTCCTTAATGGTTTGCATTTCCTTAACAAGTTGGCTCTCTGCAAAAAGAGGAGCATTATTAACCTGAGGTACGAAGGTATCGAAAGTATTAAAGAAACTCCCTGTTTGCCCCATTGGGGGTGTAGCATAGGTGTAGCAAGATGACAGCACAGGTTGGCTAGCTGGTCGGCTGAATCTTGGTTGCTCGATTGGAATGGATGTCACAATCGTGCTTTCTGCTGGCAAGGTGTTGGACATAGGGATATCTCCGACATGGCTCGGTCCTGTACCTGCACCAAACAAAGATCTTGGAAGTAAAGGTGAAAACGGGGTGGATACTTGAGTCTCAGCTTGCTTCCCTTTACGCAGACTATCAATGGCATTGAATATCATTGTATTCGTATGCTCCTGAGCATCCAACCGATCGCCTATTTTCTTCATCATGTCCGCCATGTTGGACATTATCTCCAAATTGACAGCTTCTGCACTTGGAGGAGGGTTGCCTTGGGCATTGGAAACAGGAAGCGGCCGACTCTGACTGCTGGAAGATGGATTAACCATTTCTACTTGAATAATCAAAGTTTCCCACAGACGGCGCCAAATTGTTTTGGTCAAATTTCAACAATTATATTTTTGTGATGGGAAAAGTGACTAAAGTGATATGAATCTAGGTACAATGACTATCAAGTTAAATAGAAATGACACAAGATGTTTGTTGACTAGGGAAAGCCCTTGAACAACTTGTTCGCCGGCACAAAACCCCGGGAGGATCTGGCTCCTGCCTTGACCGAAAGTTTACTAAGAATTCTCTTGAGATTACAATGCTAAGAGCGTATGAAAAAGGGAGCTTAAGCTAGTGAGGAACGTGTGTGAAAATACAGTGTGTGTTCCCCCCTTTTATACCTCAAAAATAAACTAATTAACAAAAAAGAGGATTATGGTCCTACAAACTCGGAATTAGGGTCGATCCTTGGAGATATTTCCGCATTTGATCGTTGATGAAGAGATAGTGAATTGTTTGCTGAAGAAACGTGGTTGAACTGGTCTTTGGCACGTTCCCTATAAAATAGGAAAAACGTTATGCGTCCCAACCTGCAGAAGGCCAAGTTGCAAATAGAACAACTCAAATTGTTAGTACCAAGTTGTTAAGTGTAAGTTGTAAACATGTTGACTGAAAATGTAGGGCCCAACATTTACTGCTTGTTTGTTTCTCCATTGGAAAATACAATTGCATGATATTTTAACTTACTATCTTTGAAAATATATTTGCCTAACCGATCTTGTGTGAGTCAAACCAGTAATATTTTATCCTTTGTGCAACTGGTTTCAATCGGTTAGCTAAGTGATAAGTTACTTGGACAATCTCCAAAGGTTTTGAAAAGAAGTTTTAAGAAATTATTAAAAGGCTATTCAGCTTGTTTTCCTACCAATTTGGCCTAACAATTGGTATCAGAGCCCTCAATTTTGAAAAATATTTTTCCAAGTTTAACAGCTTGAATTGCCGATTCCAAAATGGCAGGAAAACTCATGCAAACGTGGAACATGGCGATTATTCCCATGTTAAATGAAAACAAATTTCCAGTATGGAAAAACAGAATAATGCAGTACATGGATTCAATTGACGACAGATTAATGACTGTAGTCATAGATGGTCCTATGACACCCATCAAAGTCAACACCACAACTAGAGCACCCAAAACTCCTCCCATGGATCACGCCGATAGATCTTCAGAACAAGATTTCAAAGTTTACGAAACTATTGTTCCAAAGCCCCGCGAAGAATGGACTAAAGAGGATAAGGTTTGTGAAACCATGAATAAAAAGGCTATGCACATTCTAACCTCCGGTCTTGACGATAGAATCTACAAACAAGTACAATTCTATGAGACTGCTCAACATGTGTGGCAAAGTCTTCTCATATATTTTGAAGGAGATCAAGTGGCTAAGGACAATCGGCTAAACGAAAGTGTAGCTGAGTTCGAGTCCTTCAAGAAGAGCCCAAGTGAGACTCTTAAAGAAACGTACGATCGTTTCTGTGAGGTAAGCAACTCTTGTGCTTCTTTAGGTAGAATATATACAATGAAAGACCTTAACATGAGGTTCCTCTATTCTCTTGGAGACTTGTGGCATGTTAGGGTTGCTATTCTAAAAGAATGTCGTGATTTGGATAAGACTCACATTTAAAATATTGTGTCAACTTTGTTTCTGTATGAGGAAGAACTCAACAGGATGGGTGGAGTTCAAAAACAATTTAAGAACTTATCTCTGCCAGCTCTGAGATCTTCCCGAGCTCTTCCATGTTTAACAACCAATCTGCCAATGACTCTCCCATAACCTCTCAATCTCATCAAACCCAAACCAATGTCAATCATATCATGCCTTATAAGGAAGAAGATGAATTTTCTGTCTTTGCCAGAAAATATAGAAAATTTAAGGAATTTAAAAGATCTCAGCAACATGGCAACAAAATTTCCCACTCCAAATCTTTATCATTCCAAAAATTTGGGAATTTCCAAAGACTTGCCAAGCCTCAACCTCAACTGATGGCAAAAATGCCCAAGGATAACTTGTTTGCTATAACTGTAGGAAACCCGGCAATTTCTCTTCAAAATGCCTTCAACCTAAGTATGAATTTCTTAGGAAGAAACCCTTTAGGAAAAACCCTAGATCCAAAAGCTTAGTAGCCGGGGAAGGAACTGAAAAGGCTATGCCAGTTTGGTTTGAGAGTGACTCTGAAAATGAGAATGCTGACTCATATGAAGATGCTGATGTTAGTTTTGTTGCTCTTGATGGAACCGAAGATGGACACATCCTTTTACAATCACCAATCTTTAGACACCCCAACTCCATTGACATACCTGTGAGATCTCCTCTGTCATATTATGACAGACCTATACTTAGGGAAGATAATCCCTACAACATCAAAATTCAGAGTATAGGTGGATCTCTCTACGGTCAATGCAAAACTGCTCCCACTCTCAGAACTCTGATGCAACCATTACAACAGGCCTTTCAAACTCAGGCCCAACCAATCTCTACTCAACAACCTGTGTTTGAACCCCGACCGATCCAATTCAAGAAGACCCTAACCGACATAAGCTTCCAACCGACATCCTCCTTACCAAATTTTGATCCTAACTTTGAACCATCATCCTCAACCTCTCAGCCTACTATTGACCCAATGCCTAATATGTCAAAGTCTTAAATGGCAGATGTAATGAATGAACTCTTCACTGATTTTGAAAAACTAAACGATGTTCATAAAGTTATGGTTGTTGATCTTAAAAGAATCACAACTGAGAATTACTCTTTTCAAGCTGAAATAAAAGTTTTGAAAGAAAGTAAGCAAGAGTCTGATCAGTTAAGAAAAGAAAATCAAGAACTCACTGAAAGACTAAACATTTGTCTTTGTCAAATTGCTGATTTAGTTTCAAGAAACAATTCTCTCTCCAAGACAATTGATTCTTATTCTAAATCTAGAGCTGCTATTGAGACTATCCTATAAGACCAAATGTCTTTTAGAGACCTATCTGGTATAGGATTTAACTCCAGCTGTAATGACAGCAAAGATAAGCCAATTATTGAGTCTGTCACTGAGAACTTGATGGATAAGCTTGATGATACTCAATCTGACCTGCTAAAGAAAAGTACTCCTCATACTTTTGGTTTTGTTCCACTCACCTATCCTAAGGTGAAGGAACAGACCAAGGTCAAGAAGGGTGACAAGAACAAAACCTAATGGGCTAAGGTAGCTGATCCTAAGCTGGGACCCTATGTCCCACTTGGTGATGGTGACAGCAAAGTTGGAATTAAAATTGCTAGTAAAGTTACAGGTTTGGAAACCTCAACCGCTAAAGCATCTACAACCAATCAAGGAGCAACCGGTCAAACATCTATCACCGGCAACACTTCTCCAATCGATAAGAGTTATTCAATCGGTTAAGGGATTTCCAAACCAATGCAACCTGCCAACAAAGGAAAAACCAACACCTTTGTGCCCAAAGTTTTTGTTCCTACTCAAACATCTGACCCTTATGAAGCAATAGGCAAATTGAATATCAACTCATCCACGTCTTCACAACCTTCTTCAAATAAATGTGCAAATTGTGGATTTATCGGTCACAAGGCTTATGAATGCCTCTTGAAGCACCTATCTGGACCTACTGAGTCTCAAAGATCAAGTGGTGGCTAGGTATGGCTACAAAAGAGGAACTAACTCTTTGGACCCAAAAGAGTAAGGGGGACCATAAGCTTATTGTCTTATTTCAGGAATGCTTTATGGTCTCAACCGATGCAAGTTAGGATGTTTGGATTTTGGACAGTGGATGCTCACGACATATGACTGGTCATGCTAATCTCCTTACCGATCTTTAAGAAGCATCAGGTTCTCCAGTTGTCTTTGGTGATAACGCAAAGGGTAAAATAGTCGGTCGTGGATCCATCGAAAGAGGTACAATTACTGTACAGAAGGTATCTTTGGTCGACGGTCTGAAATATAACCTTCACTCCATATCACAATTCTGTGATAGAGGTATGCATTGTATTTTCAATTCTTACAACTATTATGTGAAAGACATTGCTACAGGAGAAACCCTTCTCACTGGACAAAGAAAAGGTAACATATATGCTATAGACTTAAATACTATTTCTAGCGTTACTAATGTTTGTTTTGTAGCAAATAACATCAATGAGAATTCATGGCTATGGCACAAGAGACTCAGTCACTTGAACTTCAAGTACCTATCCAAGCTAGCCAATGCAAATTTGGTCACTGGCTTACCTCAAGTGTCTGCTAATCATGGAAGGAAATGCAGAGCCTGCCAGCTAGGAAAGCCATATAAAGGACCATTCCATAGCAAGCCTTGCATGTCCACATCTAAGTGCCTTCAGTACTGTAATGATCACGAAATCGACCACAACTTCTCAGCCGCTGGAACACCACAACAAAATGGTGTTGTTGAAAGAAAGAACAGAACCTTGATCGAAGCTGGGAAAATGATGATATCTGGAGCAAGGCTACCCAAGTACTTTTAGGCTGAAGCTATCCACACAGCATGCTTCACTCAAAATCGGTCACTGGTTAACAAGTTTCACAACAAGACCCCTTACGAGCTTTAGCGTGGCAGAATTCCCAACATCGGTTTCTTCAAGATATTCGGCTGCAAGTGTTATGTTATTTACAACAGTAAAGAGCATCGAGGTAAATTTGATGATAAAGTCGATGAAGGTATCTTTGTTGGTTATGCCAAGCACACTAAGGCATTTAGAGTTTTTAATAAACGTTTGTTGAAAATTGTTGAATCTGTACATGTTACATTTGATGAATTTGATTTGCTAGAGTCTGACAAGGCTCCAAAGAGTACTGATAATTCTGGTGTTTTTGAGACAGGTGAATTCAGCAACTCTAACTCCAATCAAACCACGAGTAATAATGCAAATCAACCTCCAGCTCAGTATTCCGTTCCAAGTGGTGTAACCAGTAGAGCCCTAGTTGATGACTCATTCTTCTCTCAATCGGTCAGAGAAACAAATATTAAAAATCCCTCAACCAATTCTCTACTAGCTAGTCCCTCTACAAATGTTCCTTTTACACCACCTGAACCTGAACCAGTTTCAAACATTCATATACCATTTCCTTCACCACAAACTGATCATCAATCAGCCTCACCTCTCCCAAACCGATCTCCCCAATCGGTCACACCTCCCACAACCGGTTTTGCTCCTCCCTTAGAAACCCTAAGACAATAATCGATCAGGCAAGATATCCCAAGAGAAGTGAGACCACACTACCAGAAAAACGTATTTTAGCGGCAGAATATTTCACCGCTAGAGTAGAAATTCCGTCGCTATAGCTCAGTCACCGGCGGAATTATTTCGTCGGTGGTCCGCCATCGGCAGCCCGTCGCAACGGTCCGGCAGACAAATTTTCGTCGGTGTACACCGACGGAAATCGTATTCCGCCTGTGTTCACCGGCGAAAATTTTCGTTGCTAATGACATTTAATTTAATTAAATTATAATTTCAGTGACGGAATAATCTGCCACTGGTTTATTTTATTTAATTAAAATTCTAATTTCAACGACAGAAAATTCTGCCGGTAAAATAAAAATTTAATTAAAATAAATTAATTCAGCGACGGAAATTTCCGCCACTGGTTTATTTATTTTAATTAAAATTCTAATTACAGTGACGGAATATTCTGCCGGTGGAATTAAAATTTAATTAAAATAAATTAACTCAATGACGGAAATTTCCGCCACTGAGTTAATTTAATTTAATTAAATTTTTATTTCACCGGCGGAATATTCCGTCGCTGAAATTAGAATTTTAATTAAAATAAAATAAATCAGTGGCGGAAATTTCCGTCCCTGATAATGCAATAAATAAATAAAAAATAATCGTAAATATCAATTATAATATTTTTTTGTACTTGATATAACAATTGATACAACTAAAACTATAAATCTAAAAACCAAAATACAGTACCAAATTGGTGGGGGGGGGGGGCGGGGGGAGACTGGAAATCGGGACATTCCACTACCAAATCGGGGGGGGGGGGAGAGACTTGAAATGGGGACATCACAAATGTTATTACAAAAAAATATAAAATGGGGGGAGACTGAAAATCGGGACATCACAAATGTTATTATAAGAAAGTATAAAATAGTACAAAATCGGGACATCACAAAATCAACTCGAGGGGTGGGGAGACTGGAAAAGGCTCCTTACAATACTATCAGAAGAAGTGGAGCCGATACTCGAGTGCATGTGGAAATTACCCTGTTGTTGCATACTCTGCATCTGGTCATCATCATCGCAAATCAACGCTACGTCTCCTCCTGAAACTGCGCAACTTGTGCCTGAGCCTCATCAGCCTTTGCCTGAGCCTCCGCAGCCTGTGCCCTAGCCTCCGCAACCACGCGTCTCTCCTCAGCCAAGCTTGCCTCAACCTGTGCCTGAGCCTCCGCAGCCTTTGCCTAAGCCTCACCAGCCTGTGCCCTAGCCTTCGCAGCCACGCGTCTCTCCTCAGCCAAGCTTGCCTCCAGAGAGTAGATCCTCGAAGCATACTGAGGATCGGTCCTGAAAACATTCGCGCGACGCCCGATCGACGACGATGGACATTGCAGCCCGTGATCCCCTATCCCTAACACTCGGTCTCCTCTCTTTGGATGTCCATCTGAGGTGACCGCTTGCCAAACTTCAGGCACGAATGGAACGGGCTGGCCGGGAGGAGTACCTTCGGGAGCAACGGCGGCTTGGTATGTATTCTGTCAAAATAAAACAAACAAATATAATCATATACACAATATACATAAATAAATTTACATATTCAAAATCAAGTCATTTAATGATAGTTTACTTACAAAGGCCAATGCAGATCGATTATCAACCCACTGCGGAGGTTGATCGGCTGATGTAGGAGTTCTAACATGCGTGCTAACGAACACATCCAAAAAACCGACATCGGCACCATGTTCCCTTTCCTATAATCATTAAAACAAACAAATATAATCATATGTTTAAACTGCTTGGTTTGTTCTACATAGATAATTCATATATATAGGAGGATATGTGTCCCTTTTATAAGAAGCTACTAGATTCACCTTCGCTATCTATCTTGCCACAATGTGCGCTTACCATATTATAGAGTCGACACTAAGGTTATTCATGTATTTCTTTTCATTTACACTAACACTCACCAAATACTAGTTCTGCCTTTTTCATATCTAGCTAGAAAGTTTGCTTCTAAATTCCTTCTAAAGTGATCTTTGGTGCTTATTAAGGCCTCCAGAAAACACATTCATTTTCATCATCCATGTGGTGTCATTTTTTTAAAAAATATTCTGATTTATTATTTCTTTATTTGAGACTTATGTTCTAACTACAATTCTTTTGTCCTTTACTGATTAATCTCCGTTTACTTGTTATGTTTTACAATTGCAATATTTTTTCCAACCACTCCATTGACAAACATCCTAGACTACAAATGAATAACTAAATCACTTGCTTAATAAGGCCCCCTGTCTCCTGTTTCACCAACTAACACTTTCTTTAGATGTTTCATGTTAATTACTTATATCCGTGGAATTTCGTATGTTCTTCCTGTAAAAGCTGATACAACGTTATTCTTCTTTATTTTTATTACATTTTTTTTTGGCCACTGAGTTAAGTTAGAAATAGTTGACTTAGCTTAGAAGGTGGTTACCAAAAGTGAAACCGTGACCAAGAATTGATTGTGGAGTGGATTGAACTCTTCCGTTCTTTCATAACTTTAAGATGAGGTTTATCCTACATATGTTGCCAATAGCGCTGCTATCCCTCAGTTCTCACTGAAATTGCATTCCAACCTCATATGAAGCGAAGACCTATTAAGGCGTTTGGATGCCGTAAACCCAAATAGGTTTAAATCAGCATGGCTAAGTAACAGCCTACTGTGCCACACATGAGGAAGAGTTATGTAGTTAATATTGATTTAAAATTAATGATAAGACCCTAGGGAGAGCTGACATGACATTGTTAGATTAATTTAATATTAATCTAATTAGGACCAATAATGTAATTCAATAAATATTTGTTGTTATTGTAAAAGCTTAAATTTATGTGATTTGCTTAAGAATTAATTAAAGGCTGAAGGGCACTATTATTATGGAAGGCAAAGTGTAGGGGCCAGGTTGTAATTATTCATAACTGATGAGGGGCCAGTTGGATCATTACAAACCAACGTAGCGGTTTATGATGCCGATTGCGTTGTTATAAATTAGAGGCCGGTCCCCAATTTGAACGCACTTTTCATCATCTCTCTTATCCCTTCACAGAGAGAACAGGAAGGAGAGAAATTGTGTTACAAATTGGAAGACCTTCTCTCTTGTTCTTTCTGATCCCATCTCCTATTAATTATTCAATTCACATTCAGTCAATCCGTCATCAATCTTCAGTACATCTTCAATCAAATCTCGCGTCCGATCAAGTCTTCAATCCATCTTCAGTCGATTCATCGTCTGCACATCACTATGGATTCGGGTACGCTTCCGCTCTATAATTATTGTACTCTTGAATTGATTTTGGATTTTAATCTATCAAGTGGTATCAGAGCCTCCCATAATCAATTACTTGAGTAATCTGATTTTTTTTTTATTTGAGGATTTGATTATATTTATTCCATGTCTTTACTGTTTAATGATTGGGGACGGATTCGGTATATGCCGCATGATGTTTTGAAGTTTACATGGTTTATTATAATTCTGGATTTCTATTTCATATACAATTGTCTTTTACCAAATTCACATGAAAAGCCCTAATTATGCTTTATTTTGGACATAAATTTGGTTTTAATATCTATGCAAACAATTTTGAATATCTGAGATCTGAAGTTCTATTCTATTATTATATTATGAGAATACAAAATATGATACAGCCATATTCACACACCTTGTTTACAATCTGAGTCACATAGTGAAATTTTGAATATCTTAGTCATTTACTTTTTGGGTAATATGATCAATTCATATGTATGTATATGTCTGGTACAAGAATATGAATTCCATTAAGTGTATATAGTTTCCTTAACTTGAAATTTACTATTTTATTTAAAGCATGATTCAATTTTTAAAGGGTATAATCTGTGCCTTATTTGCTATATATGTTCACACTAGATTAAGACTTTTATCATTTATCTTCATCCTGTGTATGTATATATAGTATGCTTTAGTTATATATATATATACATTTTTTACTTTGGAGAAATTGAAAATGTTTTTCAATTTATAATATCATAGACTGTTACGTGGAACATCTGTAATTCAAATGAATTATCTGAATATTATATTAAGAATTATTTACATTAGATGGTACCAAAGTATTTCTCTTATGTAGATACATAATATTTAGATGGTATGTGTTTATTTCATTCATGCAAATATTAACTAGTCCAAAGAATAGTTGTATTTGGCAAGAATTTTACACACTCTTTATGATGATAAATATGTGACAATTTTTGTAAATAATAAATTTGTCCAAAGAGAAATTTATTATTTGACATGAATCATTGCCAATATTTGATCATTACAACAAGAGTATCATTTACAATTAATGTAACTATCCAAAGATTTTATATTAATGATGTTTTAGATATCTTGTCATGTTGTCATTTATCGATATATAGATTAATATGGTGCAAGCATATTGATTTATTTGTTCTATGTTCGGCTTTAACTACTGCGATATCCGCAAACATGAATAATGTTCCTATGCTCAGTGGTTCTAATTTTAAAGACTCGGAAAGAGAACATTTTGATTGTCCTTGGTTGCATGGACATAGACTTGGCATTAAGAGTGCCAAAGCCAAAAGATCTCACCGATAAAAGTACACAGGAGGAAATTGCGTACTTTGAGAAGTGGGATCGTTCTAACAGGCTAAGTCTAATGCTCATGAAACGAGGGGTTCCAGAGGCATTTAGAGGGCAAAATGCAGAAGCTGGTGTAATTGCTAGTGAGTTTCTTTCGGAGATTCAGGAACGCTTTGCCAAAAATGATAAGGCTGAAACAAGAACACTTTTGGGGAAAATGATTTCCATAAAGTATAAGGGAAAAGGCAATGTCCGAGAATATATTATGGAAATGTCTAATCTTGCTTCCAAACTTAAGGCACTCAAACTTGACCTATCTGATCATTTACTTGTGCATTTGGTTCTCATATCTCTTTCTGCACAGTTTAACCAGTTTAAGGTTAGTTACAATTGTCAAAATGACAAATGGACTCTCAATGAGCTCATTTCTTTCTGTGTTCAAGAAGAAGATCGATTGAAGCAAGAAATGACTGAAAGTGCGCATCTAGCAAGCACCTCCAATGGAACACGCAAAAGAAAGAATGGAAAAGAAGTTGCTGATTTTAAGGGTCCTGAACAAAAGAAGCAAAAGACTGTTTCTTTTGTGGAAAGCCTGGACACATGAAGAAGGATTGTACCAAGTATGCCGGTTGGCGTGAAAAGAAAGGTACATTCAATGTTTTGGTCTGTTCTGAAATAAATTTAGCTTCCGTACCTAGAAATACATGGTGGGTAGATTCGGGTGCTACTACTCACATTTCTGTTTCTATGCAGGGTTGTCTGTACTCCCGAAAGCCAATTGATACTGAAAGACGTATCTATGTAGGAGATGGCAAATCTGTGGATGTAGAGGCGATAGGGCACTTTAGATTATTATTATGTACCGGTCATTATTTGGATTTAAAAGACACCTTTGTTGTACCATCATTTAGACGAAATTTGATTTCTATTTCTGCATTGGACAAATATGGATATTGTTGTTCATTTGGAAATAAGAAATTCAGTTTGTCTATTAATTCAAGTATCATTGGTACTGGTGTACATAATAGCTATGATAATCTATATTTGCTGGAAACTATTTCATCTTATAATGAAACCTTGCATGTAGAATCACGTGGTACAAAGCGTAAATTTGAAAATGATAATTCGGGATCTTTATGGCACAAACGACTAGGTCATATCTCTAAATCTAGAGTTGAACGTCTTGTGTCAGACAGGATTTTAGATCCCCTTGATTTTTCTGACTTAAATATTTGCATTCAGTATATTAAAGGTAAAGAGACTAAAACAAAGAATAAGGATGCCTATCGAGCTAATGATGTCTTAGAATTGATACATACGGATATTTGTGGACCATTCCCTACACCTTCTTGGAATGGTCAACAATATTTTATTTCATTCATAGACGACTATTCTAGATATGGCTACCTATATCTTATTCATGAAAAATCTCAATCTGTGGACGTATTTAAATCATATAAAGCCGAAGATGAATTACAACTCAACAAACGGATAAAGAACGTTAGGTCAGACCGTGGTGGTGAATACTACGGAAGATATGATGGATCAGGTGAACAGCGTCCGGGGCCATTTGCTAAATTCCTAGAGGAATATGGTATCGTCCCTCAATACACTATGCCAGGGACACCTAGCATGAATGGTGTATCCGAGAGGCGAAACCGAACGCTTAAAGATATGGTAAGGAGTATGATTAGTCATTCTACTTTACCGAGTCACTACGGGGAGGCTCTAAAAACAGCGGCTTATATCCTAAACCGAGTGCCAACAAAAGCGGCCGCAAAACCCCTTATGAGCTTTGGGTTGGGAGAAAGCCTAGTCTAAAGCATTTACGTGTTTGGGGTTGTCCTCGAAGCAAGGGCTTATAAGCCTCATGAAAAGAAATTAGACCCTAAAACAAGGTTAGCGGCTACTTTATTGGCTATTCAGAACGATCACGGGGATACAAATTTTACGATCCTTCTACTAAAACAATTTTTGAGATGGGAACTGCAAAGTTCTTTGAGGATGTTAAGTTTGGGGGGAGAAATACGAAGAGACATTGTCTTTGAGGAAGAAGAGGGAGAAATCCCAAATTTCTCTAGCAATGTTCAACGCCCAATTCAAGAAGAGGTAATTGCTCCCGAGGAACACATTCCGAGTACAACCTCAACAACCTCAAGAAGTCGCGCCATTAAGACGATCTACGAGAGAAAGGAAATTTGCAATTACGTATGATTATTGTGTATATCTCCAAGAACAAGAGATAGAAAGTGGAATGTCGGAAGATTATCCTATCAACTTTCGTCAAGCTATGCAAAGTTCCAACTCTCATAAATGGCTTGAAGCCATGAATGAAGAGTTTAAGTCTATGCAAGACAATAAAGTTTGGGAGCTTGTCCCGTTACCAGATGGTATGAAGCCCATAGGTTGTAAATGGATATTTAAAACCAAAAGGGATTCAAATGGTAATGTAGAAAGGTATAAAGCACGTCTTGTAGCCAAAGGCTTTACTCAAAAAGAAGGAATTGACTTCAAAGAGACTTTCTCTCCAGTTTCAACGAAAGACTCTTTTAGGACAATTATGGCGCTAGTTGCACATTTTGATCTTGAGTTGCATCAAATGGATGTTAAGATAGCGTTTCTCAATGGCGACATTGAAGAAACAATTTACATGGTGCAACCAGAAAACTTTGTGTCAGAAGACTCAAAGAATATGGTTTGTAAATTAACAAAATCTATTTATGGACTTAAGCAGGCTTCTCGTCAGTGGTACTTCAAATTTCATCAGGTCATTACTTCATATGGTTTTGAAATAAATGCAGTTGATAATTGTGTGTATCACAAATTTAGTGGGTGTAAACACATTTTTCTGGTTTTATACGTTGATGACATATTGCTTGCCACAAATGACAAAGGCATGTTGCATGACACCAAGAAATTTCTATCAAAGAATTTTGAAATGAAAGATCTTGGTAATGCTTCCTTTGTACTAGGGATTGAGATACATCGAGACCGTTCTCAAGGTATATTAGGATTGTCACAAAGGAATTATATTGAGAAAGTTCTCAATCGATTTGGCATGCAAAATTGCAAACCAGGTGAAACCCCGATCGCTAAAGGAGACAAGTTCAGTCTCAATCAATGCCCAAAGACCAGTCTTGAAATAAAAGAGATGCAAAAGATTCCTTATGCATCGGCCGTAGGAAGTTTAATGTATGCTCAAGTATGTACGCGTCCAGATATTGCGTTCATTGTTGGCATGTTAGGCAGATATTTAAGTAACCCAGGAATGGATCATTGGAAGGCAGTCAAATGGGTTATGCGATATTTACAAAGAACAAAGGATTATATGCTCACATATAAGAGATCGGATCAATTAGAGATCATTGGATATTCCGACTCTGATTTTGCTGGATGCCAAGATAGTAGAAGATCCACATCAGGCTATATTTATCTGTTAGCAAATGGAGCAATTTCTTGGAGGTCTGCTAAGCAAACGCTCGTAGCTTCATCCACCATGGCAGCAGAATTTATAGCTTGTTACGAGGCATCAAATCATGGAATATGGCTGCGTAATTTTGTCACGGGACTGCGCATTTTGGAAGGTGTTGAAAGACCACAAAAATTATATTGTGACAACAAATCAGCGGTTTTATATTCGAACAACAACAGAAGCTCGACAATATCAAAACACATCGACATCAAGTTTTTAGTTGTAAAAGAGAGAGTACAGAGTGGTCAAATTTTCATAGAGCACATTGGTACAAATTCAATGATAGCGGATCCGTTTACCAAAGGATTACCACCCAAGGTCTTTCTCGAGCACACTACTCGTATGGGTGTTTGTCTATTTGATGATACTGTAGTTTAGTGGGAGTTTGTATTTTGCAAATTGACTACAATTATATTTAAGTTCTGCAGAATAAAGTATTAAGTTATCTTTCTCTTTTAAGTATTTTGAAATATTGATCTCAATAAAGTTAAGTAGGACTAGTTGAAAATATGCATGTATGAATCACATTTTCATGTAATTTTCACACTACACATCCATAATTGATCTATGTTATTTGATGGTACTAGTATATGTGACCATTGATGGGTCGAGTTACGATTAATGTAACAAAGATCACTTTGATCCTATATTAATACAGACAATGAACAAGATTGATTTGTATGCCCTCAAGGTATAATAACAAATTTTGGAGCTCATTAAAGTAAATATATTTATTAAAATACATTTGTGGTCCAGTGGGAGATTGTTAGATTAATTTAATATTAATCTAATTAGGACCAATAATGTAATTCAATAAATATTTGTTGTTATTGTAAAAGCCTAAATTTATGTGATTTGCTTAAGAATTAATTAAAGGCTGAAGGGCACTATTATTATGGAAGGCAAAGTGTAGGGGCCAGGTTGTAATTATTCATAACTGATGAGGGGCCAGTTGGATCATTACAAACCAACGTAGCGGTTTATGATGCCGATTGCGTTGTTATAAATTAGAGGCCGGTCCCCAATTTGAACGCACTTTTCATCATCTCTCTTATCCCTTCACAGAGAGAACAGGAAGGAGAGAAATTGTGTTACAAATTGGAAGACCTTCTCTCTTGTTCTTTCTGATCCCATCTCCTATTAATTATTCAATTCACATTCAGTCAATCCGTCATCAATCTTCAGTACATCTTCAATCAAATCTCGCGTCCGATCAAGTCTTCAATCCATCTTCAGTCGATTCATCGTCTGCACATCACTATGGATTCGGGTACGCTTCCACTCTATAATTATTGTACTCTTGAATTGATTTTGGATTTTAATCTATCAGACATAGCATTTTTTCATGTAGTAAACTTCATGAACATTCTTAAGCATTCAATAATTATGGTAAAGTTATTGCAGACTAGATGATGCCTGTGGCCCATGTGATGTTAATCTTCACTGTCCATGTAAAGTCTCTATGTTTGTTTATAGGACAGAAGTATATCATTGTCACTTTATGGGCTGTGGATTCCCGCGGTTTATGAATACAAGATATATCAGTGTATTGGTTACATCAGGGGAGTCAGTGCTGCCTAATGGAGTAGGATCACTCTAATTGAATTATGAAGTTCTCAGCTTGTTTGTCTTACAATTGACGCGAGGGTTTGTTCGTTGAACACATTTCCCTCTCAATAAAAACAACTTATTGCTCAAAAAATGAAAAAAAAAAAATATGATAAGCATTTATAAATAGGAGGCAGAGACGTGATTATCCACCATTACAGACAAGACCAAGGCACAATAATATACCATTACAAATACGATCAAGGCTTACGTATATGCTACTATGCATCACTAAAGATAGTTGTTTTCTATTATGCATCACGGATGACACTAGGGCCATATAATAACAAGACCGAAATGAAGACAATAAAACGCACACGCTTCATAGTTAAATGTTATTTTACTCCCAAGGCCGAGTTGAGATGCATTCCCACACCATAAGCTAGGGTCATACCTTTTTTAGCATCTACTTAAGACTCATGCTGCTCCTTAAATGTGGACTCGCCTGCCAGCAACAATTTTTTGTTTTGTTTTTTCCAAGAACTATGATGGCTGTCTTGTCCTATTCTTTTGCCTTTACTTGTACATCAATAACATATGGAAATGAGAAGTTATTTGTTTTGCTTATTCGCCAAAGTCTTATCAAGATTTTGGATTAGTGACGTACCCTTTTTAAAATTATTAATATGGTGTATTCAACTGCATTGCTCACCAGATAATAGCTTCAGGAATTTTCAATTTCATTAACTGACATTTTTTCTTATGCAGGTTCATATATTTATTTATTGGGATCGGTGCAGTTCTGTTCGTTATATCTTGTTTTGGTTGCATCGGAGCAGCAACACGGAATGGCTGCTGCCTGACATGTGTATCCTTTTCCTTCTCCTTTTCCTTATTCTAATTCATCACCCAGTACATGGTAGCTTATGGGCACTTATGATATCAAACTCTTTGATGCCTACAACTCGTTAATTCCACGACGTCATGTATATATCATTCTCGTCACTAAAACTAGTTGCCAATCTACTTAACGTGACCCATTAAAGCATCCCCATGGGTTTGAGCTATTGTTCAGTTAGTCACATTTATTTCATATATTTTAGTAGTATATATAGGTAAAATTCTTTTTTTCTTCAATGCTTAGCTATAATGTTTTAACCAACTATCTTGTTTGGTTTCAAAGTCAATTAAACTAAAACTATGGATTTCATAGCATCAACATGGCTCCCCAGCTAACATACGTATATAAACTGATTTCAAAGCATGCATACACTACTTTAAACTAACATACATACCATACGCATATGATGCTCGGCGACGTTGATCGTCCCCATCGTATGCTTCGTCGCTGACCCCGAGGAGCTCGCTCTATTTGCCCGAGCCTGTTGGGCTTTCGTTAACGCCCCTTCCGACCCCCAATATTCGCAAAACTACGAAACACCTCCTCGGTCATCCAAGTCGGTGTCTCGGGCGCTAATCCCTTCTCCAGCCGCTGAATATAAAATTTAGACTTCGTGGTACCTATTAAAAATATGAATATCTCGTAAACATATAATGATAACATTATGAAATTAAAAGAGTATAATCATTGTTAATTAAACTAATTAAGGATAGATAAATATGTTACCAATATGATCCCGAAATAACTTCTGACACTGCTGCATGAAAATATGTTTAACCATCCCCTCGTCGATGTCCTCAGCCCATGTAAATTTCAACTACAACATATAATGATAACATTATAAATTTAAAAGAGTATAATCATTGTTAATTATAACATTTTAATAACGAACTAACATTTAGGTTTTAAATAAAAACCATTAACACATTACCTTAAACTCCACCCAAGCATACTCCTTCTCCTCGTGTGGCAATGATTTTCAGTTGGGCCAAAACTCGTGCATGACCCGAGACCGCCAATACTGTCCAATCCTTATCCCGGGGGTAGAGTATGCACCTACAAACCTACCAAGTATATTGATACAATAACATTTTAACTTAAATAATTAATTATATATAAAACAAAAAGGAACCAACTTATATCAAATTAATGAAGAGTTACATACTGTGCATAATGTGGCGATATCTGGAGAAACGCCCTCCCCTCAGAATCGATAGGAGTAGGACTGTAGTATCAGCCCCAGAGGAGGAGCTGGTACTACTCTGTGTAGGGTTAGCATCACCAGCACCGATAGCACTGGTATCAGATCGGGACGGTTGCGGCCCAATAATAGTGTGGTTGATGTTAACGCTCGGAAAAACTCACTTAACTCTGTTAATGCCACCCAGATATTGTCAGGCAAGACAAGAGATCCCTGAGAGCAATCGGAAGTAGTCTATCCAGCAAAACGTGGCAATCATGACTCTTCAAACCCTGGACTTTCCCCTCCTCTACATTGACACAGTTACCAATGTTAGACACATAACCATCTGGAAGCTTTAAATCCTTGAGCCATTTCAGGAGGAGGTGTTTATTTTCCTTTGTAAGCACGTATTGAGCCACCGGTTTCACTATTTTACCATTGACCTCAGACAACTCTAAGGTCGGCCGCTTATAGATTTCCTTAAGGTCCATTCGACCTTTGACTGTGTCTTTATTTGTTGCCTTGAAATCCATCAACGTGTTAAAAACATTATCGAATATATTCTTCTCAATGTGCATCACGTCAAGGTTATGTCGAATGAGATTTGTTTTCCAGTATGGCAACTCCTAAAATATACTCCTCTTGTTCCAGTTATGGGAAGTCCCAAACCCTTGTATTTTGCTCTTCGAAAACTTTTTCCCCCACCGAGGATCGGGCAATCTAGATACCTCGCTATAGACCGCGTCACCACTCAAACGAATTGGGGGCTCATCATGGTCATTCTATCTTATTCTTTTTAAACGCATTCTTCTGGGTCCTGAATGGGTGGTCCTCTGGAAGAATTCTTTATGGCAGTCGAACCAATATGGTTTTCCAGAGTGCTTGAGCGTGAAAGATTTTGTGTCACTCATACAATACGGACATGCCAACTTCTCGTGGGTGCTCCAACCCGATAATATCCCATATGCAGGGAAGTCATTAACTGTCCACATCAACGCAGCCTTCAGGCTGAAATTCTCTCGATTGAAAGCATCCCACGTTTCGACCCCATCCTCCGAAAGCTGTGTCAATTCGTCCGTCAAAGGTCGAAGATAGACGTCAATGTTCCTCCCAAGGCTGTTTGGTCCTGGGATGAATAACGACAAGAACATTTAGGGATCACTCATACACAACCAGGGGGAAGATTGTAGACAGTGGCTATAACCGGCCAACAAGATTAAGATTTTTCCCCAGGACCAAACGGATTGAAACCATCCGAGCAGATGCTTAACCGTATATTTCTTACTTCAGACGCAAAGTTAGGATAAGTCTTATCAAAGTGATATTTATAAAATCATATAATCCTGCATTTCAAGACTGTCCACACGGACAATTTAAGAATCGATGACTACATGTTGACCTCAACATGATAAGTTAAAGATTTTTAAACGGGTTTCTAAGCTTTTGTGTTTCAACCGTCACAATGTCACGTCGTAACATAAATTTTTATTCATTACCGTAAAATGCATAATTTTACAATAATGAATTAACACACACATCTATCATATTTTTTAAATTATTAATATTGTGAATAATTTTAAATATTAACATTTAATTCTTTGTTGTAAAATATATAATTCGTTTGTTCGATTGCTTGATTGGGTATCAAAAGTTAGTATGCCTATAAAATATCAATTTAGGTCCCCCACTTTATTAGATGCAAGCCACTTTATCGGATAGTTAATAATCTAAAGCATTCACAATACATCTAAATACATTAAAAATATTAAAATATAAAACTTTAGGTCGTAATGATAATCTGCTACAGCTAGGTTACATACAAAGCTAAATTAACATTGAAGAGAACTATATGCTCGTACGCAACACATCAAAGTGCATTCCATTCCGGGTAATCTTAGGCTAAATTACACTTTACAGCAGTTACTAATAACACATAAAGAAATTGACATTGTAACAAATCAATTAAACACCAGATTGTTTATATTTACTTCTAGTTTTAAGATTAAAGTTACATACATGAGTTGCTACAATACAAATATGTAAATGAATCTTTATATTTACTTCTAGTTTTAAGATTAAAGTTACATACATGTAGCAATATATTTCCTTCTCATTTTATCTATGGCTTCTCATGATCAACAGCTTTTACTGATCATGAAACAAATAGCGGACGAGGTGATGTTAACGAAGATTACAGGCAATGGCATGCTGGACAGACCACCTCCCGTAGAACTATTTGCACAATGATGCAAATGAGCTACAGAAGAACTATAAAGCCATCAAGGGATGAATGATAAAGTGAAAAGTCTTTTAAGCTTCTATGAGTAGCTCAGACAGAACCAGCATGGTTGAAACTATCTATATATTTCTTTAAGGTGTTGTTCATTGATAGAATTACAAGCTCTATACATCTATATTCCTTTCTTAACTTACACTAACATTCCTACATCCTCAGATAACAAGTACATGACTGATATTTTTACACCTCTTTCTGAGAAAATCAAAATAGTGATTGACAACATTAACGTAGAGAATCAAAGAATCATTCAATGAATAAACTGAGAAAGGGAGATGAATCGAAAGTTGGGATGAGCAACTGGCTAACCTTTCACTCTTCGTGTTCGCTTGATCGGCGGAGAGCTGCTGGCTGAAATCTAGGGTTTCGGCTTGCGGCTATGTCTTATACTGAGACGTTGGGAACGTGGAGATGCTGAGAGAGTAGAGAAGAACAAGGTGGCAAAAGCTCGTGACGGTGGAGAGGATGGACGGCGCAGCTTCGTGGCGGTGTGGAGAGGGTGGACGGCGGCAGCTAGGGAAGAGAGAGAGATGAGAGATCGTAAGGAGAGAGAGATTTTTTAGGTCGTCAACGATTTTGGGGAGGCGTAATTTTTATTTATATTTAACCTCAGTGACGGAACTATTCCGCCTATTCCGCCGGTAGAAATGAATTTCAGCGGCGGAATTGAATTCCGTCGGTAGAATTAACTATCACCGACGGAATAATTCTGCCGCCGGTTATTACGAAATTATTTTAATTTAATTAATATCAGTATTTTTATTTATATAAAACATAAAAATTATTTTAAATAAAATATAACAAATTACTTTCAAAAAAATAAATATAAGTCAATAAATATTATTTTTGAAAAATAAATAAATCATATATTAAAATAAAATAAAAATAGAGCTAAACAAATTAAAAAATAAATAACTTAACACCTACGGAATTATTCCGCCGCTACTACCACCACTACCACTACCACTACCACTACCACCACCACTTACTACCACTAATACCACCACATACTACCACTACCACCACTACTACCACTACTACCACTACTACCACCACTACCACCACCACCACCACTACGTACCACTACCACCACTACTACTACCACTACTACCACCACCACCACCACTACTACTACCACCACTACTATCACTACCACCACTACCACTACCACTACCACTACTACCACTACCACTACTACCACTACCACTACTACTACCACTACTACTACCACTATTACCACTACCACTATACTACCACCATCAAGCACCACTACCTCTATATCCTAACCCTAAATCTTAAATCTCATATACTTATACCCCTAAACCCTAAACCCTAACCCCTAATCCCTAACCCTAAACCCTAACCCCTAACCCTAAACCCTAAATTTCAAATCTCATATACTTATACCCCAACCCCTTAAACCCTAAATCATATACTTATACCTCGAAACTTAAACCCTAAACAAATAAAAGTATATAGAAGAAAAGAGGGACGGACTACCCTATATTTATTTTTATTTTATTCTTTTAATTTTTTATTCACTAGGAAATAATATTTTAGACTTTGTTAATCAGTGGTTTTTTTTTTACAAAAAGGTATATAAAAAAATGATAGAAAAAAACTAAATAAATGAAAGTAAGAAAACAGGGTCGGACTACCCTATATTTTTTTTATTTTTTTTATTGACTAGGAAATAATATTTTAGACTTTGTCAATTAGTGGGTTTTTTTTAAAAAAAATTAAAAACAAAATTAAATTATCACCGACGGAATAATTTCGCCGCTGATAAATTAAAAAAAATAAAAACAAAATAAATTATCACCGACGGAATAATTTCGTCGCTGATAAATAAAAAAAAATTAAAAACAAAATTTAATTATCACCGACGGAATAATACTGTCGCTGATAAATTAAAAAATATTAAAAACAAAATTAAATTATCACCCACAGAATAATTCCGTCGCAGATAAATTTAAAAAATTAAAAACAAAATTAAATTATCACCGACGGAATAATTCCGTCACTGATATATTAAAAAAATTAAAAACAAAATTAAATTGGCACCGACAGAATAATTCTGCCGCTGATAAATAAAAAAAAAATTAAATTAATACCGACGGAATTATTCTGCCACTGATAAATTAAAAAAAAATTGAAAATATTAAATAAGCACCGACGGTAAATTTCGCCGCAGATAAAAGCAATAGCGACGGAAAATTCTGTCGGTAATGTCAAGACCAGTCAAACACACTTTAGTGGTGGTATTGAAACGAATATTCGACGAATATTCGTTTTTAGTGACGGAATATACCGGCGCAAAATTTATTCTGTCGCTATATAGTGACGGAATAATTCCGCCGCTGGGTATTCCGTCGCTAAAGACCCAGTTTCTAGTAGTGCCAGTTAGAGATCACCCAATAGAAAATATGATTGGTAATGTCTTTGGTCCAAGAATGACTAGAGGCCAGTTGAGGAGAATGGAAGAACAACATGGTCTATTCTCCTCTGCTATGGTCTCAAATATAGAACCAAAGAAGACTGAAGAAGCACTGAATGACCCCAGCTGGGTAGAAGCTATGCAAGAAAACCTCAACCAGTTTGCCTGATGCAAAGTATGGGAATTAGTGCCTCGACCTAGTGATCATACATAGATTGGAACAAAATGGGTGTCTGGAAAGATAACAAGGAACAAAGCAAGACTCGTGACAGAAGGGTACAGACAAGAAGAATGAATAGATTATGATAAGACTTTTGCCCTCGTAGCTAGATTAGAAGTCATTAGGTTATTTCTTGGCTATGCAGCTTTCAAGGAATTTAAGTTATACCAAATGGATGTGAAAAGCGCATTTCTTAATGGAGAACTTCAAGAGCTTGTTTATGTAGATCAACCTCCAGGATTTGAAGACTTCAAGAAGCCTAATCATGTCTACCAGTTAAACAAAGCTTTCTGTGGCCTCAAGCAAGCATCAAGAGCATGGTATGAAACTCTCTCCAAATTCCTACTTAGTGAGAAGTTCGAAAGAGGTAAAATCGATACCACCTTATTTATTACTAAGCATAATGGTCATTCATTGTCAGATCAAATATATGTTGATGATATTATATTTGGATCTACTAACAAAAAATTATGCAAGAGATTTGAAACTTATGCAAAGCAAGTTCGAGATGACCATGATGGGAGAGCTAACCTTCTTCCTTGGACTTCAAGTCAAACAAACTCAAGAAGGAATCTTCATTAATCAAGTCAAATACACCAATGATCTTATCAAGAAATTTGGTCTTGATTCTGATCATCCTCAAAGCACTCCAATGGCCACTAATGTACAACTTGATAAAGATGAGTCCAGTAAGAAAGTAGATATGACACTCTACCGAGGTATGCTAGGATCTCTACTTTACTTAACTGCTAGTAGGCCAGATATCATGTTTGTTATATGTGTATGTGCTAGGTTTCAAGCCGATCCTAGAGAATCTCACCTTCAAGCTGTTAAGAAAATAATTAGATATCTTGTGGAAACTGTTAACCTAGGTTTATGGTACCCAAAATATTCATCATTTACACTAATTGGCTATTCAGATGCTGATTTTGCAGTTTGTAGGGTCACAAGGAGAAGTACTAGTGGAACTTGTCAATTTCTAGGTAACCGACTGGTTTCCTGGTCTTGCAAGAAGCAAGCTTCAATTTCCACTTCTACAACCGAGGCTGAGTACATAGCTGCTGGAAGTTTCTGCTCACAAATCATATGGATGAAGCAACAACTGGTGGACTATGAAATTCCCCAAGAAGTGTATCCCATCTACTGTGACAACACTTCAGCCATCTCAGTCTCAATAATCCTGTGATGCATTCCAAGACAAAGCACATAGACATCAAATACCACTTCCTCAAGAATCATGTTGAAAAGGGTAATATTGTTCTCTTGAAAGTTCATATTGATTATCAGTTACACTACTAGAAACAGGCCTTTTACCGACGGAAATTTCTGTCGGTAATTCCACATTTTCATCGGTAAATGGATATTACCGACGGAATTCGTCCGTCGGGTTCCGTCGGAAATAATTGGTTGGTAATACCGACGCGGATTGTCCGCCGGAAATACCGGCGGATTGTCCGCCGGGAACCGTCCATCGGAAATGAGTAACGCCGGCCGGTTAACCGGAGCAATTGCCGGAGGTTACCGATGGAAATATCCGTCGGTAAATATTAAAAAAAATAAATAAATAAAACCCATTACCGACGGTTATAACCGTCGGAAACGAAAAAATTTACCATCAGATATGTCTGTCGGAAATCTAAACCATAAACCGACGGATATGTCCGTCGGTAATGAGTTTTATTTTTTTAATTTTATTATTTTCCGACGGATATTTCCGCCGGAAATTAGTATTATTTAATTTTTTTTTTATTAATTTACCGACGGAAATTTTCGTCGGTAATCTGGCCAGATTTTTTTTAAAAAATTCTGTTTTATTATTAAACCACCTGTAAAAGGCTGTAAACCTGTTCAAACAACCTGTTTTAAACAAATACAATTACAAACTACAAACGCACACAAACTACCTGTTTCGCTTGTACATCAAATAAAATACATATGTTTGTCCAAATCAAGCGACAGGGGAAGGGGAAAGGAGAAACGGCCGGGGAAAGGGAAAAGGGGAAACGGCCGGGGAAAGGGGAAAGGGGAAAGGGGGAAAGGGAAAGGGGAAAGGGGAAAAGGGAAGGGGAAACGGCCGGGGAAAAGCCGGGGAAAAGGGGAAAGGGAAAGAGAAAATACATATGTTTGTTTGTTTGTTTAATTACATGTCAATGAAAAATCATGTTTAACAACCACGAGCGCTGCCGCTGCTGCTACCGCTACCACCACCATGCATGTATAAACCTATTAAGATATTAATTAAAAAACAATATATCAATATATATACAAATAAAAAGACAATAATAAAATGTAAACATTATATATATGACATTTACAATTAAATAATACTTACTGGCCACTGGGAGAGATAGATATTTCCATTTTTCCTTCCTCATTAATAATTGCGTCCAAATTAACCCGCTCGGATGGTTCACTACGTCCAGAACCAGAAGTAGATCCCCTCCCTCCCGTCCTTGGTGAAACAAGACGATGGACAAAACCCGCAACCTTCCCTCTCTTTGAACGATTGCCACCTCGACCCGACATATCTAAACTAGTATATTATATATGTAGACAGAAAATATTATCAAGTAGAACAAAATTTAAATAGTAGGAAGCATTCAAAATAATGACTACATGTCCAAGAAAATTATGGAGTAAGATGTTTGCAGCCAATATACACTATGTGAAAAGAGTCCCACTACCACCATCACTACTACTACCACCACCACTACGTACTACCACCACCACTATTACCACTACTACCGCTACTACCACCACTACTACCACTACTATTACTAATACTACTACGTATACCACCACTACCACCACCACCACAAAATTAACAAAATAGAGAGGGGTAGAGAGAGAGGGTTTACATTTATAATGAGCTGGAGTGGAAAATATCAAGTCTTTTGCACAAGCATTTGGCCCAAAGATTGAAACTTTGAAAGTAGATTTACTATTATAATAATTAATCAAAGTTTCAATCTTTGGGCCTAATGCTTGTGCAAAAAACTTGAGATTTTCCACTCCAGCATAACCCCATGGTAGTGGTTGTACGTGATAGTAGTGGGGTTGGCTTCTATCCCATCCCGAAATACACGTATGAATTGCAAATATCACTTTGTCTACTTGCTTTATAATCGAAAATCAAGAAATTTTGGCAGCATAACCCCATGGTCTCCAAGTGCACGACGTAGACTAGGTCAATCAAACACTATCGATTAGAATCGACAGTGTGTAATCAACCATATATGTCTAGTATACACTCAGAGAACAATAGGATTAATGCAACCGAAATATTTCAACTATCGACTATTCAAGCAATTTTAATAGACAATAATGATATTTATATATATACATATATGTATATTTTTATTTTTATTTTTATTTTTATTTTTATTTTTTATTTATTATTATTATATTTATGTCCATTATTATTATTATTATTTATTATTATTATTATTATTATTATTATTATTATTATTATTATTATTATTATTATTATTATTATTATTATTATTATTATTATTATTATTATTTTTTACTTATTTATTTATTTTTTTCCAACAACCTTTTCACACGATGACATTCAAATTAATGACTACATGTCCAAGTAAATTATGGAGTAAGATGTTTGCAGTTTGCATTTAAATAGTAGGAATCATTTATTGTCCAAATCATGAGATAGATGTAATATTACATAGCATGTAAAGAGTAACCAAGTAAAATTGAAAATCATGAGATAGATATAATATTACAGTGATAAGTGATATAAAATGTAAACATTATATACAAAACATTATACGAATTAAAACTAAAGCGGATTCATTCACTACAATCTTGATCACTATCAGTACAAAATTCAATTTCTTCTTCACTAGTTTCCTCGTCGTCATCTTCTTCCCCATCTTCATCATCGGACCCAGATATATACCCTTCTCCTTCCTCATCCTCCACATTGTCATCATCGATTTCATTGAAAGTGACTTCCTCCCCTAGTGGACGGGTGTTTTCGGCCATTATTGCTTCATCCTCGACATTATCATTCAAGGAAATAATCGGAGGTATAGGCATTTCCTCTTCCTGATAACAATCATTTAATGATGAATCAATATTTAAAGTAGACATTTTTGCACGCAATGGTATATCAAAAGTGCTTCTTGCTTTGGTTTTCCATACGGCCCACCATCCGCTAGACTCTCTTCGTCGACGGGGGTAGGGGGTCATATACACCTGTTGTGCTTGAGATGCAAGAATGAACACATCATCACCATTTTGCCTAGAAGAATGCTTTAAGTCAACGAGATCAAAAGTGCCATGTTTTGTAATGCCTCGCTCAGCGTCCCGCCACTCACAATTGAAAAGAACTACAGAATTTCCAAGCAAGTACTCCAATTCAATAACTTCTTTCAATACGCCATAATAATCGAGATTTCCCTTGAGATTGACCCCGCTATTCCAAGTTGATTTCATTTGGCCATATTCTTCGGTGTGGAATACGTAGCCATTGACAAAATATCCCTTATATACATTCACTCTTAAGGACGGACCGTGTGCTAATGCTTGTAATCTCGCAGCTTTTGCATCTCCAAGGTTGTTCAAAATCTAAATAAAAACACATAGATAGTAAAAACCTCATACTTCAAATTCTATTAAAAACATTGAATTAATGAATTGGCATTTACATAATTATTAAACCGGGAGGGAAATTCGTTGTCTGTCCTTATTGAAATCAATTCGGGCGCAATGTCTCGGCTGTTTTTCGAACATACTGCATTCAAGGAGAACATAAAGTTACTTAGTTCGTATTAAAGTTATTAGGATTAACATTACTTAATAACAAATGAAGAATGCTTACTTCAAGTAGTCTTCGACCTCAGCACAGTTAAGGAGAATAAAGAGTTTAGTCGCTTCTAATTCTTTTACTTAGCATGCGCGTGCACTTTCTATTGCCAAGGAATCGACCGGGAGAAGAAAAAACTGAAATTTTTCCATCGGGATCGGTGACTCCCCCATCATAATTGCGTCCCACTTTATTGAACCTTGTCTCAATGTGCAGGTGAAAATATGTTGAAACAAACGACACAATTTCGTCGACAATCACTGATTCGGACATAGATGCCTCAACTTTTGCTCTATTGCTCATTTTCTTTTTCAAACTCCCCAAAAATCGTTCAAATGGATACATCCATCTATACTGAACAGGTCCTCCAACTCTAGCTTCATAAGCTAGGTGAATTGGTAAATGCTCCATTGAATAAAAGAAAGATGGCGGAAATATCTTTTCAAGCTTGCATATTGTCACCACAATTCTCTCTTCGAGTCTTTTCATATCCTCAACACGAAGAGTGCTGGAAGTCAATGCTCTGAAGAATTCACTCAATTACATTAGGGCAACCCATATTTCATTAGGGAGAATGTCTCTAAATGCAATGGGTAGCAACCTATCCAATAATACGTGACAATCATGACTTTTCAACCCATATACCGTCCCTTATTCCACATTCACACAGTTGCCAATATTAGATGCATACCCATCAGGAAGTTTCAAATCTTTCAACCCTTTGCAGAACACGTTGCTTATCCTCTCTGACGGAACAAAGGGAGCATTTGGTTTGAAATCTTTTCCATTAACTTTAGTAATGTTGAGATCTTTACGATTGCAAATCGCTTCAAGGTCTAGCCGACCCTTGTCCGTGTCCTTCGTTGAGGCCTTAAAACCCATCACTGTGTTGAAAATATTGTCAAACACATTTTTTTCAATATGCATGACATCAAGGTTATGTCTTATCAAGTTCGTCTTCCAATAAGGTAACTCCCAAAATATACTCTTTTTAATCCAGTTATGGTCTTTACCAAATCCGTCTGGTCTATCCTTTGAAAACATCTTTCCCCACCCGACATCAGACACCTCAGACACCTGCTCAAAAATATCCTCCCCACTCAGACGAGGAGGGGGGCCCCGATGCTCAACTCTATTTTTGGTGAAAGCATTCCTCTGTTTACGAAATGGATGGTCACTAGGAAGAAACCGTCTGTGGCAATCAAACCAACACTGCTTCTTGTAATGCTGAAGTGTGAATGCATCTGTATTTTCCATACAATACGGACAGGCCAATCTCCCATGTGTGCTCCATCCCGACATCATACCATAAGCAGGAAAGTCATTAATTGTCCACATCACTGCAGCCCTCATGTTAAAATTTTGCAACTTGAAAGCATCCCATGTCTGGACACCATCATTCCACAGTTGTTTGAGTTCATCCATCAGAGGTCGAAGATACACATCAATGTTTTTGCCTAGATTCGAAGGCCCGGGAATGAACAAACTCAAATACATATAAGGATTAGTCATACATAACCACGGGGGAAGATTATACACTGTGACTATAACAGGCCAACATGAATAAGATTTTGCCCCTGGTCCAAATGGAGAAAACCCATATGTACATATCCCCAGCCTTATGTTTCTAGGATCCGCAGCAAAATCAGGGTAAGTGGCATCAAAATGTTTCCATGCTTCACCGTCAGAAGGATGAGTCATCACACCCTCTTCACGAGGACACTCTTTGTGCCAACGCATGGCTTCTGAGCTTTCTTTTAATGCGTAAATTCGTTGCAACCTGGGAATTAGCGGCATATAACGTAACTGCGCCCGAGGCACGTTTTTCTTGTGCTTGGCACTACCACGGCGTTATGGCTTATACCTACTAAGTCCACATATTGAACATGTATCGAGGCCCTCATTTTCTTTATAAAAAAGCATGCACTGATTCTTGCAAGCATCAATTTTAACATACCCAAGACCGATCTGCCCCACCAACTTTTTCGTCTCATAAAAATTGTGAACCATATTATTTTCTTCGGGTAGCATCCGTTGTCCCCATGACATTATACGATCGTAAGTATGCTGGCTCATATTTGTATCAGCCTTGATAGTTAGAAGCTCAGTCACTTGCTCTAACACTGTAGCCTTTGCACCAGGATGAATTTTCTCATTTGCAGAGTCCATTAAATCCATAAACTTCTTTGCAACGGGATTTGGTGCCTCTGTTCGATTAGGGTTCCAATCAAACTCTGGGCCAGCCGCATTTCGAACCATATCATCCAAACCGACAGATGGCTCCTCTTCATCAATCAAATATTCATGTTCCCTTGGCGGACCACTTGATACAGTAGGATGATTGCGAACACTTGTTTCAACCACATAACGCTCCCCGTGCGCTACCCATACCTTGTAACCATCAACAAACCCTGCCTCTAAAACATATTTCTTTACCCATCCAACACTCAGATATTTTCTATTCTTACACTTTTTACAAGGACACCTAATCTTATCACCACGCATGCACTGGGGATGCGCTCTAGCAAACTCCACGAAATGTTCTAAACCCTCTAAGAATTGAGGTCTGACACCCCTTCTACCGGGATTGCTACGACTATCCATCCAACTACGATCTTCTCCAGACATAATTAACTCCTGCATTTCATAATGTATTAACAGTTTAGATGTAATTAACGCATTACAATTCCCTAAATTTGGATTACAGTCTTAAAAGCAACAAGACATGTTTCTTTAGGTTTAGAATTGGGGTTGGCTTCTATCGCACACATCTATCACATTTTTTTAATTATTAATATTTTGAATATTAATATTTAATTCTTTGTTGTAAAGTATATCATTCCCTATGATGAAAGGACAATTCATGTCCATTAGGTTTAGAATTGGGTTGGCTTCTATCCCATCCCGAAATACACGTATGAATTGCAAATATCACCTTGTCTACTTGCTTTATAATCGAAAATCAAGAAATTTCGGCAGCATAACCCCATGGTCTCCAAGTGCACGACGTAGACTAGGTCAATCAAACACTATCGATTAGAATCGACAGTGTGTAATCAACCATATATGTCTAGTATACACTCAGAGAACAATAGGATTAATGCAACCGAAATATCTCAACTATCGACTATTCAAGCAATTTTAATAGACAATGATGATATTTACAAATCATATAATCGTGCATTTCAAGACTGTCCACACGGACAATTTAAGAATCGATGACTACATGTTGACCTCAACATGATAAGTTAAAGATTCTTAAACGGGTTTCTAAGCTTTTGTGTTTCAACCGTCACAACGTCACGTCGTAACATTAATTTTTATTCATTACCGTAAAATGCATAATTTTACAATAATGAATTAACACACACATCTATCATATTTTTTAAATTATTAATATTGTGAATAATTTGAAATATTAATTCTTTATTGTAAAATTTGAAATTTTACAATGATGAATTAAATTAACATTTATAAACAAGATAAGAGTTGTTCTCATCCACAACTATCAAAACCCAATCTCATCTTAAACCAAGAAAGACAGAGCAAACAAGTTCATTGCCGTTTGAGCAAAGGATTTTCTGTTTAATAAGAATTTTTTTCAGTTTCACTGTCCTCCTTTCTAAGGATCTCAAGTGATGTTTGAGATCCTTAGAGAGAAAGAGGACAGTGAAACTAAAAAAACTCTTATTAAACAGAAAATCCTTTGCTCAAACGGTAATGAACTTGTTTACTCCGTCTTCCTTGATCAAAGAAGACGAATTTTGATAGCTGTGGGTGAAAAAGGCTCTCATCTTATTTATATTTTAAATAGAGTTGTACCTCAATCTATTTAAAGCCTAATTAACTACCAATTAGGTATAATGAAGAGCCACTTCCAAAACCCAGCTTGATAAACTAGTTAGAAAATGCAAACAACCTAAATCGGAGGACCAATCAAGCATCAAACATTCAAATATTTGAAAATTCACACAAATACCAATCAATAATCAGATTGATAAGATTAGTTCAAATAAGGGATAACCAAAGCTCCTGAGCCTCTTATTCAAATAATTTCCCATTCCATTATCCCTAATATCTATAAACAAACAGCAAGTTCATATAAAAACCAACCCCTTGTGCAATTTCAACATTTGTTTAATCCGTAGGCCCCTCGCACATAAGACACATTGATAACACAAACATACATTTTTAATACCTCAAACCCTACATTTCTAATTGCACATACACAAACACACAATAAACAATATCGTATTTGTTTTAGGATAATGAATATATTCACTAACTAACGATAAATATTTTATATTTATCGAAAAATTAACAAGTAACAATTCAAAACCAAATCAAAACCTGAGAGCGACGGCGATGAACGGCGAGCGAGGGCGAGGAGGAACGGCGACTTGATGACTGATGAGTGAGAGAGAAAGTGAGTGAGAGAGAGAAATCGAGTGAGAGAGAATGATTGAGAGAGAGAAAGCGAGAGAGAGAGAGAACGTATCGGCGACCGGCGATGGCAAACGGCGATGGAAAGATACGGCGGCGACGGCGTGTTCTTGGCAAATTACTGATGAGAGAGAGAGAAAGTGAGATAGAGAAATAGAGTGAGAGAGAGAAAGCGATTGAGAGAGAAAGAGGACTTACCGGCGACGGCGAGGTCGGCGGCGACGGCTTGGCGTTAGGGTTCGCGAACACTGAGTAAGGAACAAAGAGGCATAATAAAATGTAATAAAAATGAAGCGTAATTAAAAATGGGGAGTATTCGTGTGTATATATATGGCTTTGTTACCGACGGACGGAGTCCGACGGTAATACCGACGGAAATACCGACGGATTAAACCAATTACCGACGGACAAAACGAAATTTTAAAAAAATAAATTCCCGATAAATTAAAATAAATTTCCGTCGGTAAATGAAAATTTTCCGTCGATATTACCGACGGACTACGTCCGTCGGTAAATGTCCGTCGGTAATGACCCTGTTTCTAGTAGTGTTAGCTGATATTTTGACAAAACCCTTAGACATTAAAAGGTTTGAATTTCTTAGAGGAGAACTAGGCATGATTGATATTCGTTGATAAATTGTGCTAACTTTGCTACATGTGTAAGCTATCAACCGATCAAAAGGTAATATCCCAATTTTACCCTCATTCTACCATTGCTGATTCAACCTAACCAACGACACCTTAACCGATGGCAAAAGCTCTCAACCGGTCATTGCACCTGACCGATCATATCTCAACCGGTTACACCTTCAACCGGTCAAAGCCTTCAACGGTTTTGCCTAACCGGTTAACAAGTTCAATCGGTCATCTAACGCTCAACCGACGAAGAACTGCAGCCGCTCCTATTTGGTCAATCCGTTTTAACCGGCTTGTTCTCTGACCATGCTGCCCTGTTTGTCTTGTCGCCCGCTTGTCTGACACAACACAATAAGCTGTCTACAACTTTTCCTTTCCTAGGTAGATCAAAATTTTAATTTTGATCAAAAAGGTAATCTCTGTATCATTCTTATTTATCCAAAAGGTTATTCTTTTTGCTCATTATTGTGTTTAAACATAACTGTTGCATACACGAACCTATTTTTAAGCTTCCATATTTAAAATTGTATCTAAATTATCCCTATTTTCATGCAATCCAGTTAACATGTTTGAACTCATTTTGTTTCTCCTAACATAACCCCTTCGCCTTCCATTCTCTCTCTCCCTATAAAAGGATTTTCTAAAGCAACATTCAAACTTTCGAAACCAAGAATTCTCAAACTCTCTGCAAGATTCAAACTTCCAACCGGTTAAGGATCTTACTGTACTCAAAGATCTACAAATTCATTCGTGTTCTTCAAATCTTCAGATCTGAGGCACTAAACCGTTCGTTACCAGTAAGGGTAACAAAAAGTCAGATCTGGATGTTGTTAACTACGCCCTAGCCGAATTTGTGGACCGGTGTATCATATGACGATCAGGCTCTTATCACAGCATCACCATGATTCAGTGGGAAGCCATGGCTGCCATTTTGCTCCAAAAGGATTTCAACTGGTGTTCATTTATCTACAGAATAATTCTTGTGGCCTTCAAGAAATTCCAGAAGGAGAAGCCACTGGCTAGAGCAAACAAGGCCAGGCCTTGTCATTATTTGCTGATCAATAGAGTGTTAAGGAGGATACCCGCAGTTCTTGCTGTCTCAACCGATCAACCTAGCTACCCCCAATCCTTCTGCAAAGCCTTTAATAAATTTGATCAAGCTAGGATTGTTGAGGAGGCTAAGCCATCAACCGGTGCTGCTACTATCTGTGAGCCCTCATCAACCTGTGCATAATCGGTTGTTGAGAAGAATAAAAGGGTTTATAAGCCAAAAGTGAAGAAGTCAACCGACGCCCCTAAACCTTCTCCACCGGCTACTACTTTGCCTTTACTGGTCAAGAGAAAGCAAATTGATGAGCCATCTGCCCAAACTAAACCGGTCACTATCCCTCAACCGACTACCTCAACTGATGCTCAACCGTCAGCCTCTACTTCTCCTCCTGCCCGGCCAAAGAAGACAGCCAGAAAATCTGCCCCTCCACCTGTCCAAAAATCCAAACCAATTGAAAAATCTTCCTCTCAAATAGCAAAGGAGAATGCTAAAAGAAAGAAAAGGATTGAAACTGATCTAACCACCTTCATCCCCTTCATCCCTAAACGGTTATTTAATCATGATTTCCTGACCAATGCAGTTCCCATAACCGGTCATTGTGATGATACCCGATTTTTTTTTGAAATCAAACGGAGTTGCCACGCCATTTTTATTTTAAGGGCCAAAACTTTGAAAAATGCCCGAGATTAGAGATTTGGGTTCGGAGGTCACGTTACACGCCGGGAAGAACGTTAGTGTTCACCCGGAATGCCTCGTAAAACGAGTCTTCCAAGCATTAAAAATCATTTGTGTGTGTGTGTGTGTGAGTGTTTTGGCCAAAACAAGTTGAAACTGAAAAGTAAAAATTGGGAACTCTTTATTAGACTTTGAACAAATCTCATGATTTTTGGTGTGATTTTTGGGTTGAGTTTTGGGACTCAAAAGATTTTTTTGAAGTTGAAAACCAATTCTGCCAGAATGAAAAAGGCAGTGGACACTTTATTTTAAAATGGGTTTAAGGGCTTAAAAATCTCAGAATCTGGGGAAAGTCCGAGAATGAAAGTTGTTCAAAACACCCTAAACAAGGTTTCTGTAAAAGAACTTTCCCATTTGGAGATGATTTGGTGGACCAAAACCTTCTGGAAATCTCAGATATGAAATCTGGACTTCCAGAGACTGATGAACTGACTTTTAAAAGATAATTTGAAAAAGGGAATTTTACTCACGAAAAAAATAAAGTAAAAATATGTAAGGAAAGATATGGATGTTGGCTACAAAAAGTTTTTTGTAGTCAACACCAAATTCCAAGTTTCTGTATGTCCAAAAAATTAGACCATGGACAGAGGTCTTAGAGAAAGGCTACTGGACAGCAACTTCCTCTTGAAGAAAAACATGATTTTAAAGGGGGTTTGGCATCCATGCTTGTCCCCATTTCCCTAAGATTTGATTAGTGATCACTAAACATTTTAGTGGTGATCTACTATATCAAGCTATCCTTGGGGTACATTAGGACTTAAGCATTTCATTTGCTTGGGAAGGGGAATTTTATCCTTTGAAATCAAGATTTGATGTATGAAAATGATTTTTAGGGTTTTGAAAACATGTTTGCAAGTAAGTAAAAACACTTTGAAAGTAATGTTGACCCTTGTAGAGGATCATCCATGGAGATGAACTTCCATGGTGATCCTCTTGGATCTAGGGCAAGAAGATGAACAAACTACATTTTGGAGTTTGAAAATGCATGCATGGATGAGAGAATTTTAGGGTGAGGAGAAGGAGATTATACCTATCTTCTTTGTGTTTTGTGTTTGAATGGATTCAAGGTTTAAATGTGTTTTAGGGTTTGAATGTGTTTAGGCTTTATGATTAGAGTTGGTCAAAGAGAAAACAAGTAGATAACAATGAAGTCCTCTATGTTTTCTCTCTAATCCTCCTCCTAAGGGGTGCTTTGAGCTTGGGTTAGTGTATGTATGAGAGTGATTTGAAAGTATTTTGAGTGAGTGGGATTTGGGAAAGATTCAAGAGAAAATGGTGGCAATTCAAGTGAATTCCCACTGTTTTCTCCCTATTTTTCGCCAAGGTGCAGTTGTAAAATGTGTTGTTCCCCTTTATTTCTGTGACTGAAGGGCTCAATTTATAGGCACTCTGAAATTACAATCATGTCCGCGTGGATGGGTTCGTAGGCATGCACTGTTCATTAAATGCTGCTCCAGGCTTTGGACAGGAAGAATAAAATTCAAATTAAGCAACCAGAAAATGTTCCAGCAGCTTCCATTTCGGGTTTTTGACCTTTCTTTTGCTTTTTTGATTCTTTTCCCTGGTTTATCTTTAAATGGCAATCCCTAATCTACCCTCACTTTGTTAGAAATGTTAGGAATTGTTAGAAATGTTAGAAATGTTAAAACTTTCGTTAATTTTCTAACGAAAATTCTAACAACTCAAATTGGAGCACTTACAGTAGCCCCTCGGTGACGGCGCTTTCGAAGGAAGCGGGGTCATCGATAAGAGTAAGGCTCCATATTTGACAGGATGATCAAGTGATCGAGTGGCTGAACCTAGCAATAGGCTACCTACGTATCCCTAGTGGGAATCAAGCCAGTCGTAGTTCGGGTCTTTGACCCTGGAATGACTGTTTTGAGGTGTCAACCTAGTGAGCAAGTTCTGCAGTCGATTGCTGAGAGAAATTCAGCTGGGGGATAAGAGATGACCATTTTCGGTCTGATGGCTGAAGTTGTATATCCGCTCTGCTGGGGATAGGAATGACCGTTTTGGTCTGATGGCTGAAGTTGTATATCCGCTCTGCTGGGGATAGGAATGACCGTTTCGGTCTGATGGCTGAAGTTGTATATCCGCTCTGCTGGGGATAGGAATGACCGTTTCGGTCTGATGGCTGAACCTAATGATAGGCTACCTACGTATCCTTAAGAGGAATCAAGTCAGTCGTAGTTCGGGTCTTTGACCCTGGAATGACTATTTTGAGGCGTCAACCTGGCGATGAGGGCGTTTTAGGTGCCTCGAACCTTGATGATGGCATTTTAGGTGCCTCGGACCTTGAAGATGATGGCATTTTAGGTGCCTCGGACCTTGAAGATGATGGCATTTTAGGTGCCTCAGACCTTGAAGATGGCGTTTTAGGTGCCTCAGACCTTGATTTGAAATGTTTTCCCTTAATGGTTTGGGATGGATGGTCCTTCGGTGGACTTCGTCTGCTGCCGAAGGAGAGGGTGACCGTTTTGGTCGGGTGGCTGGACCTATGGTAGGCTACCTACGTATCCCTAGTGGGAATCAAGCCAGTCGTAGTTCGAAAGCTACTCGGAATTTCGCCGGCCTTTGCTGAAGAAAAATCGGGCTTACGTTTTACGGCCGTGGATGATAATGAGGAAGGAAACGGGATTTCGTCAACTTCACTGGGGATTTTGTTAGCCTTTGCTGGGGAAGACGGGCTTACGTTTTACTGCCGTTGATGATTTTGATGAAAGAAACGGGATTCCGTTATCTTTTTCGGAGAAATCGGACTTACATTTGACTGCCGTTGATGATTTTGATGAAAGAAACGGGATTCCGTTATCTTTCTCGGAGAAATCGGACTTACGTTTGACTGCCGTTGATGATTTTGATGAAAGAAACGGGATTCCGTTATCTTTCTCGAAAAAATCGAACTTACGTTTGACTGCCGTTGATGATATTGATGAAAGAAACGGGATTCCGTTATCTTTCTCGGAGAAATCGGACTTACGTTTCACTGCCGTGGATGATTTTGATGAAAGAAATGGGATTCCATTATCTTTCTCGTAGAAATCGGACTTACGTTTGACTGCCGTTGATGATTTTGATGAAAGAAGCGGGATTCCATTATCTTTCTCGGAGAAATCGGACTTACGTTTGACTGCCGTTGATGATTTTGATGAAAGAAACGGGATTCCGTTATCTTTCTCGGAGAAATCGGACTTACGTTTGACTGCCGTTGATGATTTTGATGAAAGAAGCGGGATTTCGTTATCTTTCTCGGAGAAATCGGACTTACGTTTGACTGCCGTTGATGATTTTGATGAAAGAAACGGGATTCCGTTATCTTTCTCGGAGAAATCGGACTTACGTTTGACTGCCGTTGATGATTTTGATGAAAGAAACGGAATTCCGTTATCTTTCTCGGGGAAATCGGGCTTACGTTTGACTGCCGTTGATGATTTTGATGAAAGAAACCAGATTCCGTTATCTTTCTCGGAGAAATCGGACTTACATTTGACTGCCGTTGATGATTTTGATGAAAGAAACGGGATTCCGCTATCTTTCTCGGAGAAATCGGACTTACGTTTGACTGTCGTTGATGATTTTGATGAAAGAAATGGGATTCCATTATCTTTCTCGGAGAAATCGGACTTATGTTAGGAATTGTTAGAAATGTTAGAAATGGTAAAACCTTCGTTAATTTTCTAACGAAAATTCTAACAACTCAAATTGGAGCACTTACAGTCATGCATCTAATCCATCGGTCACCCGTTGCTATCTCAACGGTCAAGCACTCTGAAAATTGGCGGTCAAATTGTCAGCCGGTTACCTAGGCCGGTTGAATCCTCCCTCTCAATCGGTGATATTTTTATCCGTTACTTGTCCCTCAAGAGCCGGATGACCAAAGTTTTGGAGCTAAAAATATTCAATTGGTCATTTGAGGTAACTAAAATGGTGGGCTTTATACCTCAAGTGCCCAGACTATCGGTTAGACAAGAAGATTGAAAGGTCAAGCCCCAAAGCAACATCAGACATGCCTTCTTACTGTTGAACCTTCTGAGGATGCGTCACTTGATAAGGTTAAGGCAGAAAGCTATACATTTAGCTCATATTGCTGCTAGTATGATTATGGATGCTTTCGATGAAGTCTCGACTATTTAATGTGCCTTGGAGTTGAGTAGAGAAAACAATGGGTTTGTGACCCCAGTTTTGACTGTTTCTGATGATGACCAAATGGATGAAGATATTGTGATCTCTCCTACCGGAAAAGTTACCTCTTCCAATCACCCTTCTTTTATCGGTCAAGCAATTCCTTCAACCGGTCAAGCCCCAACCGATCAAGTTGCTGCTCCAACCGTTCTAGCCCTAACCGATGTTGCTATTCCTTCAACCGATCTCTCTCCTTCCAAGAATGTTCCTCTAACCGACACGCCTATGATCGATGCCCAAAAGTCTCCCTTCCAACCAACCTCTGAATCGACTGCTTCTGTCTCTTCCACTAATGATGATGATGACACTCAACGGCCAGTTGTTGTGAATGATCTTGTAGAGTTCCATGAAGCACTGCTTGACGAATTGACTGCAACAAATGCTGAATTGATTGCTAACCTTGCTAAGTCCAATCAGGAGGAGGAAGAGCGAAGGTTAACAAGGATTGAAATTGGGTTTGCTAAGTCTATAGGAAATGTTATGTGATGTAGTTCCACAAGCTATCCCAACAGGCCAAGGAGGTATGATCAAGGCAGCAGGCAACGCCAACAGCCCAAGTGACTGCAAGCCAGGCGGGCGCTTCAGAGATCATCAGGCAGGCGCCTCGACCGAAGAAAAATGGAGCCATTCTATTGGACTTGAAGCGGGCACCTCAAGCTAGGCCATGCGTCCGCCTCAAGTGCAGAACATCCTGCTGGGATTGAGGCTGGCGCCTCACCAGATCCGAGGCGGGCGCCTCATCGTCGAGGCAGTTTCCTTACTGTCGTTTTGTTGTTTCCTTATGTGATTTTCGCTGGTGTTTTTGAACTTTTAAGTGGGGTTATTTTGGTCTTTCTTTTGCTACTTCATTTTAGGGTTTGGAAGGAGTATTTAAACATCTTCTAGCTTGGAATAATTCAGTTTTTTTGATGATTGAATTTTAATAAGAAAAAGCTTCAGCTTTTCTTCAGAATCTTGTTTGCTTATTCCGTTCGGCTTATTCTCTTGGCTTTGGCTATCATTATGGCTCAACTAGATGATAAAGATGCCACTATAACCGATCTGATCACACAACTCAATGACTCAACTCATACAAACCAAAAGTTATGTGATCATTCCGTAGCCATTCAGTCCGACTTGAATGAAGCAACCGATAAACTCAAGAAAGCAAATCTCAAGATCCTTGAATTAGCTGATCAAATGAAAGATGCAAATGCTGAGCTAATCAAAGTCAAGGCTCAGAATGAGATTTATCAGAAATTATTTGCAAGCGGTCAGTTAACCAAATCTGAGAAAGAGGCAAAGAGAAAGAGAAGAAAGAGAAGAAGGCCAAGGAAGCAAAGCGATCAAAGTCTGTACCGGTCATCTCATCGGCTACACCAACGGTTTCAAAGGACAAGGACTCAACCGATGATCCCGCTCAAGAATAAAATGTAACCGATGATGTACTTGTCTTACACTTTATTCCAACCGGTTGCAGCTTATTCCAATGAGAATTTCATAACCCTCAACTTGTTCATTTTAAATGTTTTGCTTTCTTAAATTTTCCTTTATGTTTTTGAATGACTTCACTGCTACTAAATGTTTAAATTTGCAGGTTGTATCATTCATCCATTTTCTTTCTTTTTAAATTTTATAAACTTTCATCTTGTAAGCTTTCTTAGGTTACATCAAGTTGTCATTTGACTTAGGAAATTAGGGAATGACATAATTAAAAGATAAATTCTTAGTCATTCTATTACTTAGTTAAGATAGATGTTAACCTTGGATGATTGGACTTAAGCAATTAGGAGGAGATTGTTAGTCAAATATATGTAAAGCTTTAGAATTGCTTAATCCCAATCATAATAAGCATTATTGAGGATCCCTAATTTTAACTAGACCAATTAGAATTTTCTATGTATGATAGGTTCCCTTTAGTGCTAGTGTCAGTGTTTTATAAATGTATTTTTCTCAAAGAATGAAGACTTGAAGACCCTGAAGAATTTCCAAGTTGTAAACTGGTTACTTGTCCAAGAAGTTTCATCAATCGGTTGACAGCCTCAACCGGTCAACATGCTTAACCAGCCAAACCTCTTAACCGGTTGAGACTGTCAACCGGTCAGACCTCCTCAGTTGCTGCTGATTGGCCAAGCTTCTTCAACAAGCTTCCTCAAGCATTTAATGTTCTCACTTACTCAGCACACAACTTTGCTGAAGTTGGTAGAACAGTTGGCTATGAAGACATTCCTACAACTTGTCAGCAACTCAAAGAGAAATGTCAAAGTTACCAGTACTCACAACAACCTCCTCTATCCAGTAGAAAATATCTTCAGCAAATCTCAGGCATTTAATGCAGAGATATTCTCATTAAATGCCTGTCATTTCAAGTCATCCTTTCAACCCCTTCATAGATAACAGCTCTATTTTGAAGATCACTATAAATACCTTCAACAGAGCATTGAAGTGGGTTGGTGCATTAAAGATCTTTGAGAGTGACTTGCTAAGAACTATAGTGCTCAAGCATTTAAGCATTCAAGTTCAAGGTATTCAAGTCCCACATATTCACTAGACTATCTCTGTTAGGACATACACTGAGCACCATCAATTAATTCTTGTAGTGTTCCCAAACAAGACGATGATTGGAACACATTGATTGAATCACATACACACCCTAAAGAAATTAGTTCAACCTTGTGAGCACATCTCTAGAAAACAGTTGGTCATTCTTGTAGCACGATCCATTAGTGATCACTTTACTTTTGGCAGCCTTCAATCATAAGGCTTGCAACTTGTAATAGTTAGGTATCATTAATAGTGCACTTTCACAAATCCAAGTTTCGACCAAACTTAGTAGAGGACGTAGCAGTTATTTAACATTGTAAACCTCTTCAAACAACTGTGTCGTTTTCTTTGTTTGTTTGCTCATTACTTTTGTTATTGTAACCGGTTGATAGTCTATCAACCGGTCACAACCTCTTGACTCCTATTTACTGCTTGTTTGTTTCTCCATTGGAAAATACAATTTCATGATATTTTAACTTACTATCTTTGAAAATATCTTTGCCTAACCGATCTTGTGTGAGTCAAACCAGTAATATTTTATCCGTTGTGCAACTGGTTTCAATCGATTAGCTAAGTGATATGTTATTTGGACAATCTCCAAAGGTTTTGAAAAGAAGTTTTAAGAAATTATAAAAAGGCTATTCCCCCCCCCCTCTAGCCTGTTTTCCTACCAATTGGGCCTAACAATAGTCCCAACAACTTTGTATTTTTTTAAGGATCCATTTGCAACCTAGTGGTTTGCATCCTATGATTCTGTATGATGGACTCAATTTCACTATTGATAGCTTCCTTCCAGAAAGGAGCTTCTGGACTAGACAAAGCTTCTTTCAATATCCTTGGATCATCATCTAACATGTAAGTTAGAAAATCAGGACCAAAGGTCTTAGCTACCTTTGTCCTTTTACTTCGCCTTGGTTCTTCATCTTCTTAAGACAAACTAATAGCCGTATCATAAGTTCTTTTATTTGAATTTTCCTCATTCTTTTCCTTACATGGAAATTTAGTTTCAAAGAATACTGCATTCCTTGATTCTATAGTCATTCCTGCTGTTATATCAGACTTGTGCACCAAGAATCTATATGCACTAATATTGTTTGCATATCCAATGAAAATGCAATCAATGGTTTTGGGTCCTATCCTTACCTGTTTAGGTTTAGGTATTTCTACCTTTTCTAGGCACCCCCACACTTTAAGATAATTGTAGGAAGGTGGTCTTCCTTTCCATAATTCATATGGAGTTTTATCTTTGTTCTTGTGTGGTAACATGTTAAGAATGTGGTTAGTCGAAAGTATTGCTTCCCCCTTAATGTTGTCGGGTAAGCCAGAACTGATCAACATTGTGTTCATCTCCTTAAGAGTTCTGTTTTTCCTTTCAGCGACTCCATTTGATTGAGGTGTGTAAGGAGCAGTAGTTTAGTGGATAATGCCATGGTCCCAGCAGATATCTTCAAACGGAGCTACATACTCTCCACCTCTATCACTACGAATCTTCTTAATTGTTAAATTAAGTTGATTCTCAACCTCATTCTTATATCCCTTGAAAGCTTCTAAGGCTTCATCTTTGCTTCTCAAAAGATACACATGACAATATCTAGTGCAATTGTCAATGAACGTTATGAAGTACTTATTTTCACCTCTAGTTTGCACAAGTTTCAAATCATAGTTGTCGATATGGACTAATTCTAGAGGACTAGTACTTCTTTCAACAGTGGGGAAGGGTGACTTCGTCATTTTTGCTTCCACACAAATTTCACAATTATTTTCTGAATTAAATTTCATTTTAGGAAGTAAATTTAAATTTACTAACCTACGTAATGAATTTAAATTCACATGTCCTAATCTATCATGCCATAAATTTGAACACTCAGCCAAATAAGCAACAACATCTTTATTCTTCGCCTCTGGGCGGAAAACGTTCATTACATTCATTTTAAAGAGACCCTTGTCAAGGTACCCTTTACCAACAAATTGACCCATTTTGGTCATTACAAATTTATCGGACTCAAACACTAGCCTAAACCCGGTTAATAACGGGCCGGAGACTAAGTTCTTACGGATGTCTGGGACATGCAGAACATCCACGAAGGTGAGCTCTTTGCCAGATGTCATTTTCAGCACCACCTTTTCGAGTCCAACCACGTTTGAAGTTGTAGAATTTCCCATGTACAACTTCCTTCCACTGCAGGGGACATAAGATGAGAAACTTTCTCTATCAGCACAGATGTGGCGCGTTGCTCCGGTATCGATCCACCATTCCCTTGGGTTATCGTCCAATTTCGCAAGATTGGCTTCAAACACCACGGCGGTCAAGTCAAGCTCTGACAAGTCTATCGGGACAATCCTGTCTTCCACCACATTTGCTTGGGCATGGTTGCCATTCTGATTGTTTGTTCTAGGATGTCGGCAGTCTCTAGCCTTGTGGCCAGGCTTGCCACAGTTATAGAAACCCCATTTGAACTTCTTGGCGTTTGCATTCCCCTTTCTAGCATTTCCAGAAGGATTCCTCTTCTTGCTAGTACTTGCATCAACCAAGTTCACTTTTGCCTCTACGGTAGCACTCTTGTTCATCTTGACTTCGGACTTTCGATTGTCTTCCTCGATCCTTAGTCTCACGATCAAGTCCTCAAGCCTCATTTCCTTTCTCTTGTGCTTGAGGTACATCTTGAAATCTTTCCATAGAGGCGGTAGCTTCTCTATAATAGCAGCTACTTGGAAAGATTCCCCGAGTTGCATTCCTTCTGCAATGATGTCAGTAATGCTCAATTGCAACTCACGTAATTGATCCATTACTGTTCGGGAATCAACCATCTTGAAGTCTAGGAATCGGCCGACAATAAATTTCTTAGTGCCGACGTCTTCCGTCTTATACTTCTTTTCAAGAGATTCCCAAAGCTCTCTTGTTGTCTTCATGCCACAGTACATGTTGTACAGGGCATCCTCTAACCCATTAAGAATATAATTGCGACACAGGAAATCGCTATGATTCCATGCGTCCAATGCTATTCTTGCCTGCGGGTCGTCACCATCTTCAGAAACCGTTGGCGGAGATTCCCGCAAAAAGCGTGACAAACTGAGGGTAGTTAGGTAGAACAACATTTTCTGTTGCCACCTTTTGAAATCACTGCCGGTGAATTTTGCCAATTTTTCAACATGGGCATGGAGAGGAGCAGTAGGAGTCGGGGTAGGAGTAGGGACGGGAGGTACAGTAGATCCCGAGCCAGGGGGAGGAGAAGGAGCGGAGGTAGTGTCGGACGCCATTTTTCAAATACACTAATCTTGTCTTACGAGGTTGGTAAAAATGGGTGGTGTATTTAAAAAATAGCTTTTAAAATGAGACGAAATAAATTATTTTATAAAATAAAATAAGTCGAGGCAAGAGTTTGACTCTTTTTTCGTAAGACAAGATTGCCCCGTATATTAGTGCCCACGGTTCACGACAATTGTCTCCAAGATACAATGACTTTCTTTGAATTTCAGAATGCAGCACAACAGTTCTGAAACCTTCGGGCGAACTACCGAATACTCGGGGTTTTCTTGGACTCGAAACAAGACTTTGAATGCTAGGATGCTATAGAGAATGCTTAGGATGATTTATGAATATGAATGAAATGGGAATGAGGGGGGTCTATTTATAGTTGTTGAAGAGTTGGGGTGTCTATTGGGAATAGACACTAATTGCATTCGATGGCATCTCCACCGTTGGATCAGATTCTGATGGAGGGCTAAGATTAGATGGATCAATCCATCCGGCCGACCCGCCCATACGAAAGGACACGGGTCGCACCCCATCTCTTGCCCACGGAACATTCCAGAAGCTTCTGAACCAGTAACCAAGCAAATTGGGCTCTTCGCACCAAACCCATTGGATTGGGTCGGCCCATTACCCAGACCACCAGCCCACTATGCCTAACCAACCTGAGCCGCCCTATCGAGCCGAAATTTCTCAAAACTTTAAGGCTCCTTAGCGAAGTGCAAAGTGCGCCTTAAACCGCCCTTTGCGTGTCTTGTGTTAATTTGGAGCTAGTCCAAAATTGACACTATTTGGCTACTAGTTGCATGGATGGCCCAATGATCAACTTGGTTGGCCCAAGGAGGAAACAACTTGATGACTCCTCCTTAGATGCTTACATTTATAAGGTGAAATAAATTTCCCTTTCTTAGCAATGTGAGATATGACTTTTCCTTTCCAATCTCTCTTCAAACAACAACACCAAGTTGCTTACTTTATCAATTAATTTCTCATTCACCCGAAATTGGTTTTGAGAAAATAAATATACAATCTTTATCTACACTAAATGTAGATTAATTATTTGCAACTTATTTCTATTTTAACAAAATAGAATCTCCTAGAAACTTGGTCAAATACCAATATTAATACCAATTTCCAACAAATACATCAATAGAAAATTACCATCATTAATTGCCACATTAATATAACCAAAAATAAAAAATAAAATACACATAAATACACACATTCAGACTACACTGAATCGGAAACACACACACAGCCTGTCCAACAAAACACACATAACAAAATATACATACAAATATTTGCCCAAAATACAGATAACAATTTTAAATACAGATATTTCCCAAAATATACATACTGATATTTGCCTAAAATCAGGGCACACGAACTTCAACACAAGGTCAAAAATAGAACACTTGCCTTAAAATTGCAAAAGACCAAAGTGACAGAGCTACTGTCAGAGATATGCCAAAGAAGAAATAAAAGCCCTAGGTCATGGTTAAAAATCTGCATGTTAAAAATTACCAACGAAAATTCTTAGCCTTTAACATCAAAGGAATGGAGAGGAGGTAGAGATGGTAGAAAGGGAGCATACCGTCAAGAAGAGGAGTATTTGCAGGAAATTATATCCTTCGACAATTAGATATACCGACATAATATCAGTCAAAAACCTTTCAAAAGCTTTTCCAGCTCATGATGGATTCTTCTGACGGCCTCGATTTCTGCAGGTGAGATGTGTGCCGTCAACTTTTCATCAGACTTCTGTTGTCAGAAGTGTAAAAGTCCGTCAATAACTTCCGACAGAAATATCTCCGGTTGATCTAGTAGTGAGTACAATAAAAGAGTTCCCAAAAGTAGTCAATACACAAAATCAGATAGTGTTAGTGGTGGCCTGGGAATTCAACTTCTTGTTACTAACGTCAGCAATTACATATTTTGCTGACGTTTGTAAGAAGGATCCCACGAGTCCCAAGACATATAATCCCTCCGCCCCACTACAATGTGAATAGTTTGATTTAATGTGAATAGTTTGATTTTTTTGGTGAACTGAATCAATATTTGACTATAATTTTATTAATATCTAGATATCTCTATGTAATTCTAAAAATTGTTATTGTTTCACCATTAGAAATACTATCAATAACAATTGTTATGATTGCATAAAGATATCTATATATTTCATAAAATTTACAATCAAAGATTGACCAAAAAAGTCAAATTGTGAACATTGTAGTGAACGGAGGGAGTATATGTTTAGCTTTCCTTTACAGTTACATAGAGAGACATGCATAGATCAAAACATATATTCCGTGTTAAATCCAAATTATCCAATTTTAAATTACGAGTACTTGGGAGTATGTTGCATCTGGGAGCCTACACCTGGAATATATACGCACCTTCATTAATGTAGCCTGTAGGTGATACAGTTAAGCTTGAAAAGCTAAACATACATATTTTGAGCTTGCTTTAGACTGCGTTTGATTGCTCTGCACCATCTCTCGTTGTATTCGCCATGAATTGTGGAAACTGGAATGAGTGGGCGACATCTATATGCAATAGCAATAGTATATACTTGGGTCATTTGTAGGAGAATTGAATGTCTTACAAAACTGATTTTTTTTTTTTTTTTGAATACTATGTATAAATTAGTTGCAAAAACTCAAAGTAACCTTGCATTTAATCCACATATATACTTCATCCGTTCCATTTGAAAAGACACAAAATGAGTCTAACACGAAAATTAAGAATGTATAGTGTAGTAAGTGTTGTGAGTATGAAAAGTGAGGTAGGAGAGAGAATATGGTGTAGGGAATAGTAAGTGTATAGTTATTGTTAGTATGACAAGTGGATATCATGAATAAAAAGTAATAAATAGTTTCAATTTTGGGAGTGCGTCTTTTTAAAGGGGACACTCAAAATAAATTTTTGTGTCTTTTCGAGTGAAACTGGGAGAGTATATAATTTTTAAAAGATGATCAATAGTGGATCTCCACTTCCCCTTGTTATAGTGAGTTTTTGGGGGATGACCAAATGATTAAAGACGGTGGAAATGACTCAAAGTATTACTCCTTCCGTCCCAAAATGAATGATCAAAAAAATTTCAAATTTGCTCTTGATTGATCAAGACCAAATTAAAAAAAATTTGGTCATTCATTTTAATTTTGGAACAGGGGTAGTAGTAAGATTTAAATTTAACTCAGAATACCTTACCTCCATACTTGTTGACGTAATAGCAAAAGCGAGTGGTTTCTCGTCAAGCTACTACCCAGGTTGAATATGGCTGTCCAAGAGTCATTAAATTTCAAATCAAGGCATGAATAGGCAAAAGTTATGTCAGAATGAAATTACAAATTTTGAAAGAAGGAATTCAGAAAGAGTAGGTCTGCTGAGAAATGCGTTTCTCCATAACTATGGAGAAACGCGTTCTTAATAGCCAGAAGCAATGCATTTGATAGCCAGAAAAAAATTTCTGGATATCAGTCTCAAAGGGTTCTGGATATCCAGAAGCTTTGGAACGGATATCCAGAAGCCTTTGGGTGGATATCCAGAAAAAATAGATTTGAAGCCAAATCCAAGGCCAAGACCAGAAATTGCTTATTGAAGGTTTCTGGATATCCATAAACCTTCAAATGTATATCCAGAAACCATCAAATGAATATCCAGAAACATATTTGAAGCCAAATCCAAGGCCAAGACCAGAAAATGCTTATTGAAGGTTTCTGGATATCCAGAAACCTTCAAATGTATATCCAGAAACCATCAAATGAATATCCAGAAATATTTTGAAAGTTTCTGGACATCATTTTGAAGGTTTCTGGATATCACTTTCATAAGCTTCTGGATATCCTTTCAAAGGGTTCTGGATATCCAGAACCTTTGAGACTGATATCCAGAAGTAACCATGGGACAAGGTCATGGCCAATACAAAAAGTTTCTGGATATCCTTTCAATAGCTTCTGGATATCCGTAACCCGTTTCTCCATAACTTATGGAGAAACGCGTTTCTCCCTAGATTTTACGATTCAGAAAATATTGTATTTGTCAATTGCATTCTATAGGATGCCATATTTATCATACCAATACACTAAAACACTTTTTTTTTAACAAAATTCTATATAATTGTAACGATAAAATGGATTAGTGTCGCTTTTCTAATTAAGGATATAGTAATGTTAATGCAGTTTTACTATGACACAAACTGTGTACAAACACTACAAGGAAAACCGGATTTAGAGACGGAAATTTAGAGACGGACGGAATCCGTAGCTAATTTGGCGACAGATTAGAGACAGAACCAAAAATCAGAGACGGATTCGGATTCCGTCTCTAAATTAGAGACGGATTCAGATTCCGTCTCTAATTCAGAGACGAAATATGAATCCGTCTCTAATTCAGAGACGGAATCCGAATCCGTCTCAAATTTAGAGACGAAATCTGAATCCGTCTCAAAATCAGAGACATTTAGAGACGAAATCTGATTCCGTCTCTAATTTAGAAGGCAGTTCGTATTCCGTCTCTAAATTTTAGAGACGGGTATTGTATCTGTCTCTAAAATAGAGACAGATTCAGAATCCGTCTCTAAATTAGAGACAGATTCAGAATCCGTCTCTAAACTTTAGAGACAGATTTTAACCCGTCTCTAATTTAGAGACAGATTTTTGAATCCGTCTCTAATTTAGTGACAGATTCAACATCTGTCTCTAAAATTTAGAGACAGATTTAGTATCCGTCTCTAAATTTGACTTTTCTTCTATATACTTTCATTTGTTTAGTTTTTTTCTATCTTTTGTTATCTAGTCAATAAAAATTTAAATAAAAAATAAAAAATAAATATAGGATAGTCCGTCCCTCTTTTGACTTTTCTTTTATATACTTTCATTTGTTTAGTTTTTTTCTATCTTTTTTTCTATAACTTTTTCTAAAAAAAACCACTGATTAACAAAGGCTAAAATATTGTTTTCTAGTCAATAAAAAAATTTTTAAAAAATAAAAAATTACTATAGGATAGTCCGTCCCTCTTTTGACTTTTCTTCTATATACTTTCATTTATTTAGTTTTTTTCTATCTTTTTTTATATAACTTTTTCTAAAAAAAACCACTGATTAACAAAGGCTAAAATATTGTTTTCTAATCAATAATTTTTTTTAAAAAAAATAAAAAATAAATAGAGGGTAGTCCGTCCCTCTTTTGAATTTTTTTTTATATACTTTCATTTGTTTAGTTTTTTTCTATCTTTTTTTCTATAACTTTTTCTAAAAAAAACCACTGATTAACAAAGGCTAAAATATTGTTTTATAGTCAATAAAATTTTTTTTAAAAAATAAAAAATAAATATAGGGTAGTCCGTCCCTCTTTTGACTTTTCTTCTATATACTTTCATGTGTTTATTTTTTTTCTATCTTTTTTTCTATAACTTTTTCTAAAAAAAACCACTGATTAACAAAGGCTAAAATATTGTTTTCTAGTCAATAAATTTTTTTTAAAAAAAAATAAATAAATATAGGGTAGTCCGTCCCTCTTTTGACTTTTCTTCTATATACTTTCATTTGTTTAGTTTTTTTCTATAACTTTTTCTAAAAAAAACCACTGATTAACAAAGGCTAAAATATTGTTTTCTAGTCAATAAAAAATTTTTTAAAAAATAAATATAGGATAGTCCGTCCCTCTTTTGACTTTTCTTCTATATACTTTCATTTGTTTAGTTTTTTTCTATCTTTTTTTATATAACTTTTTCTAAAAAAAAACACTGATTAACAAAGGCTAAAATATTGTTTTCTAGTCAATAATTTTTTTTAAAAAAAATAAAAAATAAATATAGGGTAGTCCGTCCCTCTTTTGACTTTTCTTCTATATACTTTCATTTGTTTAGTTTTTTTCTATCTTTTTTTCTATAACTTTTTCTAAAAAAAACCACTGATTAACAAAGGCTAAAATATTGTTTTCTATTCAATAAAAATTTTTTAAAAAATAAAAAATAAATATAGGATAGTCCGTCCCTCTTTTGACTTTTCTTCTATATACTTTCATTTGTTTAGTTTTTTTCTATCTTTTTTTATAAAAAAACCACTGATTAACAAAGGCTAAAATATTGTTTTCTAGTCAATAATTTTTTTTTAAAAAATAAAAAATAAATAGAGGGTAGTCCGTCCCTCTTTTGACTTTTTTCTATATACTTTCATTTGTTTAGTTTTTTTCTATCTTTTTTTCTATAACTTTTTCTAAAAAAAAAACCACTGATTAACAAAGGCTAAAATATTGTTTTCTAGTCAATAAAAAATTTTTAACAAAATAAAAAATAAATATAGGATAGTCCGTCCCTCTTTTGACTTTTCTTCTATATACTTTCATTTGTTTAGTTTTTCTATCTTTTTTTATATAACTTTTTCTAAAAAAAAACACTGATTAACAAAGGCTAAAATATTGTTTTCTAGTCAATAATTTTTTTAAAAAAATAAAAAATAAATATAGGGTAGTCCGTCCCTCTTTTGACTTTTCTTCTATATACTTTCATTTGTTTAGTTTTTCTATCTTTTTTTCTATAACTTTTTCTAAAAAAACCACTGATTAACAAAGGTTAAAATATTTTTTTCTATTCAATAAAATTTTTTTAAAAAAATAAAAAATAAATATAGGATAGTCCGTCCCTCTTTTGACTTTTCTTCTATATACTTTCATTTGTTTAGTTTTTTTCTATCTTTTTTTATATAACTTTTTCTAAAAAAACCACTGATTAACAAAGGCTAAAATATTGTTTTCTAGTCAATAATTTTTTTTTAAAAAAATAAAAAATAAATAGAGGGTAGTCCGTCCCTCTTTTGACTTTTTTTCTATATACTTTCATTTGTTTAGTTTTTTTCTATATTTTTTTCTATAACTTTTTCTAAAAAAAACCACTGATTAACAAAGGCTAAAATATTGTTTTCTAGTCAATAAAAATTTTTTTAAACAATAAAAAATAAATATAGGGTAGTCCGTCCCTCTTTTGACTTTTCTTCTATATACTTTCATGTGTTTATTTTTTTTCTATCTTTTTTTCTATAACTTTTTCTAAAAAAAACCACTGATTAACAAAGGCTAAAATATTGTTTTCTATTCAATAAAAATTTTTTTAAAAAATAAAAAATAAATATAGGGCAGTCCGTCCCTCTTTTGACTTTTCTTCTATATACTTTCATTTGTTTAGTTTTTTTCTATCTTTTTTTCTATAACTTTTTCTAAAAAAAAACCACTGATTAACAAAGGCTAAAATATTGTTTTCTATTCAATAAAAAAATTTTAAAAAAATAAAAAATAAATATAAGGTAGTCCATCCCTCTTTTGACTTTTCTTCTATATACTTTCATTTGTTTAGTTTTTTTCTATCTTTTTTTCTATAACTTTTTCTAAAAAAACCACTGATTAACAAAGGCTAAAATATTGTTTTCTAGTCAATAAAAAATTTTTAAAAAATAAGAAATAAATATAGGGTAGTCCGTCCCTCTTTTGACTTTTCTTCTATATACTTTCATTTGTTTAGTTTTTTTCTATCTTTTTTTCTATAACTTTTTCTAAAAAAACCACTGATTAACAAAGGCTAAAATATTGTTTTCTAGTCAATAAATTTTTTTTAAAAAAATAAAAAATAAATATAGGGTAGTCCGTCCCTCTTTTGACTTTTCTTCTATATACTTTCATTTGTTTAGTTTTTTCTATCTTTTTTTATATAACTTTTTCTAAAAAAATCACTAATTAACAAAGTCTAAAATATTATTTTTTTAGTCAATAAATATTTTTTAAAAAAATAAAAAATAAATAGAGGATAGTCCGTCTCTCTTTTAACTAAAATTTGGGGTAAATCAAATAAAAACATGTAAATATTTTAGATATGTTTTTGTAAATTTCAGTAATAAAAAAAAGTCTAAAATATTTTTTCCTATTCAATAAAAAAAATAAAAATTATTAGTTATTCTTAGTAATATTATTAATATTATACTGTTTATATAATTAATACTAATATTAATTAATTAATCAATTATATAATTAATAATTCATTAATAAAAATTATTGATAATAAATATTATTATTTTTGATATTAGGCATAAATATTTTAGTTAGCAATGTAATATAGTGTGAAACAAATATAAATATGTGATGTGGCTTTGTTTGATTGGATATCAAACTTTCACGCGGATCATGAGCAAAGCAACATCTAACCGTTCATTACATTCAATCCAACGGTCCATATTAATTCAAACAAAATCACTTCCCTCAACTCATTTTTTTTTTCCTATTTTTCTATTTCTCTGTTTCTCTTCTCTCTCTATTTCTCTCTCTCTCCTCCCTCAAAATCCAGGCGCCCCATCTCACTCTCTACCCAATTTCGAATTCTTCTCTCTCTCTCTCTCTCTAAAAATTCATCATTCAAACCTTCAAACCTCTATCTCTAACTCACAAAATCTTCATCTCCATCCCATTTCACCCCCCCTATTCCGAAAATCTCACCCCAAAATCCTCCCTGTGATTCATCGAAGAAGACTTTGAATTTGAAGAAAGAGTTGGGCTTGTGATTACTTGGAGTGGGGTGCAAATTGGAGCAAAATTCTTTGGGTGTGGAGTTATCTTGTCCACCTCTACTTTCTCCGGCCATCTTCTCAGTTTCCGGTGAACTTCACGGCGGACCTCCAGCCAATTTCCGGCGAACCCAATTGTTCGAAGGTAAAATTCTTCCTTTGATATTAAGTGACAGTTTGTTGTTGTTGTTGAAGTTGGAGGAAAGGTTGGGATTGTTTGGAGGTGTTATTTTTTATCCTTTTCTCTCATTAATTCATAGACTTTTTATGCTTGGGGTTAGTTGTGTTATTTTTGGATCCTTCTTAAACCAGAAACTACATCAGCTGAAGAACGGAAACAACATCAGCAATGGGCGGCCGCCGCTGGGCATGAGTGATGCGTGCGCCTCACGGGCGTAGGTTGGGCTGTGTTTGTACAACGGCGAGGCGAGCGCCTGGATGATGGCGAGGCGAGCGCACGGCCTTCGATTCTTGATTGAGTTGCTAATTGTGTTCTTTGGCGCACGGTCTTCGGTTATGCTATTCTTGAAGCTATTGGCATGCGTTACCACGGTTTCTTCTTGCAAAAGATTCTATGTGTTCCTTATGCAATCACCTGCTATTTTTATTCTCAAGTTGGCCTACTATAGTTTTTGTCTGTAGTTGACTACTTCTTGTCTTTGATGTTGCCTAAATAATGTGTCCGTAGTTGACTATTTTTAGTAGTGATATTTTGTTATTGTTAATTGATGTATATGACAATTTTTTCAATAAAAGGTTATTTATAAGTTTATTTTAATTAGTAGTATATATTAATATAATTCATATATATATATATATATATACACACACACACACACACACATATATATATATATATATATATATATATATATATATATATATATATAACAAGGAAAAATGATTTTAGAGACGGCAAATTTCGTAGCTAAAATGAAGATTCCTTAGCTAAATCGTGTTTAGAGATGAATTTGTTTCGTAGCTATTCTGCGGGTGCAGGTTCGTCACTAAATTGGGCGTCGCTGTTTTGTAGCTGTTTTAGAGACGGACATATCCGTCTCTAATTTAGAGATGGACATATTCGTCTCTAAATTAGAGACGGACACATCCGTCTCTAAATTAGAGACGGACACATCCGTCTCTAAAACAGCTACAAAACAGCGACGCCCAATTTAGCGACGAACCTGCACCCACGGAATAGCTACGGAACAAATCCGTCTCTAAACACGATTTAGCTACGGAATCTTCATTTTAGCTACGGAATTTGCCGTCTCTAAATCCGTTTTTCCTTGTAGTGAAATAAATAAGCACATTTTTTAAAAAGTTTGACGTGCAAGTAAATTGCGACACTTATTATGAAACGGATTGAGTATTACTTTATTTAAGGAGGATGGAGTAAGGGATGAAAAGAGTGTACCTAGACCTCCATCCGTTTTGTTCTCACAAAGAACCATTAAGAATAAACAGCCTTTGAGAAAATAAGTTGTAGCAGGGGTACAATAATTAGAGAAAGAATCATCCATTTGTTAAGTCCAAAGAAGAGTCATGTCATTGCTGTCCTTCTCCTCGTCCCCTTCCTCTTCTAAACCTTCTTCATAGACAGTCCTTATTCCACACTTTTCAACAAAAGAGACAATTGTTCCTGAGCCGCTAAGAGGCCGAATATGGAAGGACAGTTCAATTTCATCACCGGCCTCCAATAGATCCTCACACATCCACGTGCTTACCCACAAAAAACTTGTAAATGTTGCACCAACTTCCATGTGTTCCTCAACTTCCTCAAACCATCCATGAATCCTGTAGGACCATGCTAAATCCTTTGTCTTATTTCCAACTGTAACATTAATTTCTATATATCGACGAATAAAATATTTATCTGGATCTAGATCTAGTCTTATGGCAAAACAAATATTCAAGCCCTGAATTTTTTTATTACCGACCGAAGAGGGAATGGTATATGGTACTTTTGATCTCCCCATTTCCTCATAAGAAACATCCTCCGACTCTTCTCCTCCATCCTCTGACTCTTCTTCTCCATATGGGAAGTAGGTTTTGAAGCAACTGGGAACCTTTTTACTTATAACAAAGGTGCTGAATATACCCAATTCATACTGGTACCCACTTTAAACGGCCTTCAATTTCAACATATTCTCTGTTCCCATCCCTTTCAAATTCTATATATCTAGAGTTCGGTCTGACCTTAATTCTTTTCAACTGTCTGTTTCCCTGAAGAGCCAAATACTCTACACAGCTTGGGGGATGTATAACTGACCGGAGCTGTGGACAACTATTCATATAGAGCTTAAGAAGCGTAGAATTTGATAGATTTTTGACGCAATCGGGGAACCTACTCATCAAGTTTCCACTTAGATCAAGCGTTTTCAAGGAGGCAAGCGGACTAAAATCCCTCGGAAAACATCCATCAGTCAGATTGCAGTCGCCAAGATTTAACTCCACCAAAAAGTGTGGTAAGCAAGAAAGTAGCTTGATCGGTCCCGTAGCAATAGCTGGTGATGCAAATTTCACTATGCTATAACAATCATTTTTTGTCTGCTCTCTTGGAAACTCAGTAAGATCACAGCCTGATAATTCCAGTGTTACTATAGATTGTGGTAAATCAGGAACATCGCTCAGACTCTTGCAGTTGCATAGATCCAGCAACACAAGTCCCTTGAGAATTCCAATAGTTTTGCAGACCTTAACCAAATTAGTACAACCCTTGACACTACTAGAAACTGGTCATTTACCCACGGAAAATTCCGTGGGTAATCAACGAATTCCGTGGGTAATATTCATTTACCCACGGAAATTGTCCGTCGGATGTCCGTGGGTAAATTTTTGTGAGTAATACCCACGGAAACTTCCGTGGATAATACCCACGGAATATCCGTCGAAATCAACAATTTCCGTGGGTAAATAAATGAAAATTGCCCACGGAAAATTAGCCAACGAAAACTAGCCGGACATTACCCACGGAATATTCGAGTAGGTAATCTGGCAATAATACCCACGGACAATTCCGTGGGTAATTGTGCATAAATTACCCACGGAATATTCCGTGGGTAATTTTCCCAATTACCCACGGAATTATCCGTGGGTAATATTAAAATTAAAAAAATAATATTTACCTTCTTTTTTTATCCACGGAAATATCCGTGGGTAATTTGGAAAATTACCCACGGAATATTCCGTGTGTAATTTATGCTCAAATACCCACGGAATATTCCGTGGGTAATTTTATCATAAGTGAAAAAAAATTGAATATTACCCACGGAAATTTCCGTGGGTAATTGTATCAGAATTGAAAAAAAAATATTTGAAAATTTAAAAAACCACCTGTAAAAGCCAAAAATCCAATACTTGTATAACATTCACACCATCCACACAAACAATATACACAATTCTTAAACAATCTTAAACAATGTCTTCCAAACCACAAATAAAATATTAACACGTACAAATCTCTAAACAACATAACATATTACAAACCAAAAAAAAAAAGTCTAGTAGTTAAGTTGCCACTCCAAACCAAATAAAAACAAGTCAAATTCAACTTTTACGACTGTTACCACCACGGCCACCCCTACGCCCACTTCCACTCAAAGTTCCATTTGAATTTAGATATGGTCCAATAGAAGAGTTAGAGTTATTACCACTAGGAGGTTGTTGTTGCTGTAGTTGTTGTTGGAGCATAGATCTCATCATTTCTTGCATTTGTTGCTGCATCTCTTGCCGTATTTTTTCATTCTCTTGCCGCGTCTCTTCCTTCTCTTGCTGCATTTGTTCCTTTTCTTGCCGCAATCGTTCCTCCATTCGCTCTTCCATTTCCTTAACTTGGGTGTTTAGTGTCTCAGTCAGGCTTGCTATAATCTCATCCTTTTGTCTCATTTGAGCATCATAGTCCACACTCTTTGGAGGAAGAAAAAGATGCGAAGAACGGCCGCTAATGGCAAGTCAAAGAAAGCAGCTCCATGATTTCCGAATCCGGGCAATCGGTCACCTTTTGTCGCCCGTGATGAATGGTAATGGTCTTCCAAAGTCACTGCTCGAAATGGAGGCGGCCGGTGCTTTCAATCTCGATAATTCCCTCTTCAATAGCCTCATCACGAGCACGCCTCACATATGTTTCCTGTTCAATATATATCAAAAAACAATTAATAATGTCAAGAAAGATCGTTTTTATCTGCAGAACTTGTAAAATTCTAGAATGAAAGATACTTTTTAAATCATAATTGGGACCTCATGAATTTAGTTCAACTAAAGTCACAGAAGGGCTAAGTGTAAATGTGTAAAACTTAATGAGACAAAGCAAGGAAACAAAAGGGGGATTGAAACACAAAAAGTAGACACGTCGCCCATATAAATACTTACATATATTTCCTGATAATGACGGCTACTCCACTTTCTTGTGCCGTTTGGAGACACGGAAGAGTGCGTGGCAAGGAACGCCTCAGAAGCATCAACATCTGGCCCATGACGCTTAACCTTAAAATATAAACAAAATAACATTATAAGAAATATATTAAAACAAATCATTAGAATGAATAAAAAATATAATACTTCTTATTTAAATATTAGTAACGAAATAAACTTACCAAACGGTCCCATGACTCACTAAGGCTGATAGAACCCCCCGTGTGTACACTACCCTGTCCCTCATTCGAGTTTCTGTTAATCTTGGCTTTATCTGAAATATTTTGAAAATTTTGACTCCTCCAATGTTCTTCCCACTTGGCCCATAATTCTGGCGAGTAATTGGGGGCGGCCTCGAACGCTTTTTTTTCCACTTCATGTGCATCCCGTGCACATATCCCCTATAGCAAGTATAAACCATTTCTTTGAACGCTTTCTCTATATCCTGTTGCGAGAAGCCGGGACAACAATATTCCCTCTAAACAAAGTTTGATATATATTAATTTTAGGGTCATAAACTCAAATATTGTTGGGGCTTTACATTTTAAGATCAATATACATACTTTGTATTATCTAATAAATGGGCATAGCTGCAAAATTACTGAAAATACTATTTAATTGGTACCTGAAACTCGCTCAACCACAGCTCATACACAGTCTTTGACAGCTTTTTCGGTGTCGGAAAAAACTCTTGAAACGGATGCTTCCGAATTATCTCACCAAACCATCTAGATGGACTTGTGTGTGCATTATGGATAAATCTATAAAGAATTTAAAATATGATATATATCAATAATATATGTGTACGTAACATAATAGAAAAAACGATAACTTTAAAATGTAACAAGAAAATCATAAAATAATACTTACTGCATATTGGGAGAGATACTAATAACACATTTCCCATCTTGTACAACTCTATCCAAAAGAACCCTCCCCTCAGGTGCTATAGGCTCACGGCCTGCTGCGGTAGAGCTCTCCTGACCTGGACTGCTAAGGGATTCATCCTCGGTCGTATTCTCTGCATTGGGTCTTGGAATTGAATGTCTATCCCTATAAGACTGGCTGATGGTAGGAACAAAGGCTAGAGCTTTGGATTTCTTCGAAGGAGGAGGGGGACCATCAGTAGACATGTCTAAACTGCAATATAAATGATAGTACATGAAAATGAATAAATTACAACATAAACGAAATCACAGCGTATTTGTTTCTGCAGATTATTACTGACAACTGATTAATTTCTCTAACTGCAGATTCAAGGGCATAGATACTAATAACGGTCTGGAATAATTCAAGACGTATTTATATCAATACTTATATGCTAACATCCAAATAGCTTCATTGATGGAAACAAATGGTATTTTACATTTCTTGGTTAGTATTCAAAATGCAAAACGTGACTTAATCTTAACTTTGCATAGTATAGTTGCAGCACATGATCTGAGGATGCAAAAACTAGAAACTTATTAATGACAGGGAAGGTATTGATTTGTACTTGGTCGCATGTAATTAAAAGTGTTGCCTCAGCTTCCTTGTTGTCTTCAGCAATGGAGAGCTCTGTTTTGGTAGCTTGTGCCTAAGAAGAAATTCTAACAAGTAAAGTAACCCACCAATAAGAATAAAAACACAAAACATACATTGAATCCTCAAGGTCAAGGCATAGAAAGAAAGGTTAATTATAGAGAACAAAAACTGTGCATGCAGCGACCCAGTATAATGTAAATAAAAGATCACAATTGGAAATCGGCAAACTCGCCCATGGAAAAGTCAAGACTCAAAAGTCTAGTAAGGTTATATTTGCCTCCTCATGAATAGTAAAACAACGATTTATTGAATGGATATCTACCACAAAGGATAGGGAGACACAAACATCTGGTTAAGTTAAGATGAGAACTTTTTATTAGTTTGCTCCTGAATCTAGCTGAAGCAGTTCTTACTAATTAATAAGCACGAATTCAGCTTCAAACATTTTCTTTGCCCTACCACTTCCTGCGATTGTTCCGGATCCTCGTACAACAAAATAATTCAATGAAGCTATTTGGAATAATTCAAGACGTAGAGCAGGAAAAATAAGCAAATACATCTGATATATAGACAGCCTGGATATTTAATGGAGTTTGTAAATAACAAAACTAAAACAGAGCACATTATGACACATGGCAGATGTACACATCTACAAACATCGAAAAATCAGTATATCTAGTAACAGTGCAGCATTACACATTAACTCTATTTCAGCGTTTGGGTAAATATTGAATATCTGGACTGCAATTGCAATGGATCCCAAATTTGAATTTAAACTACTTTGACAAACGGTGTCACCGTCAGGTTTTTCAAACGGAACAAATGCAAGAGTTTGTAACATATTCTAGACATAGATTACAGGTACTAAGATAATTAACTCAATTAATAAAATGAAGTCAGAAGCCCACCAGTTAACCAAAATATGATTTTGCAAGTCTCAAGCAGCTGCTTCCTCTCAACAAAAAAAAAATGTGTATCCATTACATACTCACATGACTGCAACTCTACAAATAACATGATAGCTAGAACTACAAATGTCAATTCAATTGACCCTACATTCATGATAAACCTACACTCCTCTAGTCCATGAACTCAACGCAACCCAACTGGAGCAGTGACAAGAAAACCGGCACATATGAATCAATTTAACCTAAGACTAACCGAAAGGTATATGGTCACAAGCATTTTCAGATGGATTTATAAATCTACAAAACTGGGAACTACAGTAATTACAAACTAGACAAATAAATGAGATGAAACACTAACCAGACTGTTTTCAACTCAAACCTAGTCAATTAATTATAAAAGTCAAAAAATTCAAAAGAACCCATAATAACCGAGCCACTTAGGAACACGTATGAATGTCAATGCTAAAGTAGGGCAAGACCAAAAGCAGCAAGAACGAGATTAATAAGAAAGTAGCATAAACTTGATTAGTATAAGAAACCAAAATAACTAATCTATTACAATCATTCATTGTCACTAGAATCATTTTCATCTTCATTCTCATTCTCAGTATCACTACAAAACTCAATTTCGTCATCACCACTTTCTACTTCATCATCAGACTCAGATGCATACTCTTCTACTTCCTCATCTTCTTCATCATCACATCCAGGTTCATTCAAATTGACTTCCTCTAGTTCTACACGAGTGTTTTCGATCATAAATGCTTCATCCTCGCCATTATCATTTAAGGATATAATAGGAGGGACGGACATTTCTTCTTCCTGATAACAATCATGTAATGATGAATCATTCATCGAACTAGCATGCAACGGTATATCGTAAGTGCTTCTCGCTTTAGTTTTCCAAACGGCCCACCAATCACTAAGCTCTCTTCGTCGGCGTGGGTAAGGGGTCATATACACTTGTTGTGCTTGAGATGCAAGAATGAACACATCGTTACCCCTATGTCTAGAAGAATGCTTAACATCAACGAGGTCAAATGTGCCATGTTTGACAATACCTCCCTCAGCGTCACGCCGATCCACGGTTAAAAGAACAACTGAATTTCCATGATAATATTGCAATTCAACAACTTCTTGCAATATACCATAGTACTCCAGATTTCCTTTTAGATTCACCCCGCTATTCCAAGTTGATTTTGTTTGGCCATATTCTTCGGTGTGAAAAACGTAACCATTAACAAAATACCCCGACGTGGTGGCTTATACCTACTAAGCCCGCACACTGAACATGAATTGAGACCCTCATTTTCCTTGTAGAAAAGCATGCACTGATTCTTGCATGCATCAATTTTATCATAGCCAAGACCTATACGCCCCACCAACTTTTTAGTCTCATAAAAATTACTAACCATCTTATTTTCTTCGGGTAGCAACCGTTGCCCCCATGAGAGGATACGATCGTAAGCATGTTGGCTAATATTTAAATCAGACTTGATACTAAGAAGCTCGGTCACTAACTCTAACACTGTTGACTTTGCACCAGGATAAACTTTATCATTTGCAGAGTCCATTAAATTCATAAACTTTTTTGCATCAGGATTGGGTTCCTCTGGATTAGGGGTCCAATCAAACTCTGGACCTGCAGCATTTCGAACCATATCTTCCATACCCAAAGACATCTCTACTTCATCAACCAACTGTTCAGGTTCAGGTTCCCTAGCCGAATTAAGCACAACAGTAGAACGATTTTGAACACTTGTTTCAACTGGATAACGCTCACCGTGCGCTACCCATATCTTGTAACCATCAACAAACCCTTGATCCATAAGATGCTTCTTTACAAATCCATCACTATGAAATTTCTTATTCTTGCACCTTTTGCACGGACACCTTATCATGCCATTGTGCATGTATTGGGGATGCGCTTTAGCAAACTGCACAAAATGTTCTAAACCCGCTATAAATGCAGGTGTGATGCCTCTTCTATTAGGGTTTCTACGATTATCCATCCAACTACGATCTTCCCCCGACATATTTAACTCCTGCATTTTATAACATTATAGTTTTTATACAAAAATGATATTTACAAAAACATATAATTATGCATTCCAAGACCGTCCACACGGACAATTCAAGAATCAATAACTATATGTTGACCTCAACATGATAAGTTAAAGATTCTTGAACGGGTTTCTAAGGTTTTGCATTACACACACCACTAAATTGATTTGACAACATTACGTTGTGAAATAACTTCTAATACATCATGGTAGAAGCATTAAGTATTAATTTAAAAAATTTAATTTACTTCAATTTTTAATTAAATTTTACTTTAATTTAACTTGAAATTTTAATTGATTTTACGACGAAGATAGTATAATTTATTAAAAAAAAAAATTAAACAACAACTAATATACATCGCTTACAATTATGCAAGAGATATTTCCTCTATCTATAAAGTATGTCCAAGAATCCTTCTAACTCCCTAATTCTAGGGCCGGAAAAATTAATCGGCACTAAATGAAAGGATACTAAAATATGTAGCAATAATTTAAGAGTAAAAACTACAAATAATAAAGAAACCTCAGATAGTCAATCAGTGTCATCAAAGTAAATCTCAGTCGGTAATTCCAACTTAAAAAAGTTAATCCTCTTTGGCTTCTAATAATTAATTTATATCCTCCCAAAGATTGAAATAAATAAACATAAACAAAATCTAATTAAAATGTAAAATATGTTTAGCCATATCATGGATGGCATTCACTGATGAGAACAAAGAGAAAGCCTGAAAGACAAAGATGGCTCATAAAATTTAGCTTATGAATATTTGTTAAGTACTTCCGTTAGTATTTCTCAACAGCACTTGACCGTCCATAAGCACAATTAACCCAAATACCAGACTTTTAATCAACATCACTAAAAGGCCTCAGAATTGCAGAATTGACAGCAAGGCCGTTAGGGCCGGACAAATTAAGCACAACAGTAGAAGAGCAGAGAGAAGAAAAGATGGAAGAGACGAGCGTTACCTGAAGCCGCCGGAGGACGACGGAGTGGAGACGATGACAAAGCTGGAGGAATTTGGGAGATGATTCCCTTTAAAACAAGTAGAATTGAAGCTCGGATTCAGATCCTGTAGAACCAATTAGAAACCATAACCACAAACTCAGCATTCTCAACAAATTGAACCCATGTCTATCATAAAATAAATGCAATTTTATTGAACCATAGCTAGCATTCAACAATTGAATCAATTATACTACCTCCGTTGACCAACATCAAATTAGGAAAATTTTTGATCGGATTAGATCCTGTAGAACCGACGGGGGAGGGCGGTGATTGCGGTGGAGCGAGGAAGGAGGCGACGCTAGAATCGACGGGGGAGGGCGGTGATTACGGTGGAGCGAGGAAGGAGGCGACGATTGATGGATTGAGAGGGACGGAGAGGTCACCAACGGGGGAGGGCGGTGATTGCGGTGGGGAATTTGAAGGGGTTGGGGAGAGAGGGAGCGACGGGAAGAAGAGGGTTTCCGAATGAAAGAAGGGATTTGAAAACCGCTGAGTATAATAATAATATATATAAAATAGAAAACAATAAAAATAGAAGATAATAATAAGGATTCTTTTCCGACAATATTTTGTTAAATTTTTAAAAATTTTATCTCTCATAAGGACTCTTTTTCGACAATATTTCGTTAATTTTTTTAAAATTTGATCTTCATGAATATATTGGTAACAAAAAATGTTTTGTTAGTAATAGTGGCGAAATATTTCATGGATAATATTTCGTGGAGAAAGCTTTTGCTAACAAGAATCATTCAAAAATTTATATTGAGGGGTCAAATTTTCTTAAAAGTTTTTTTTATAAATGAGACTAACTTTTTTGGGACAAATAAAAATAGAAAATTTTGGGACAATGTGCGTAGTAACACTTCTTTGTGAACCATTGAAAAAGGCTGCAATACCTAATTAGTGGAATAACGGGCTGCAATACCTAATTAGTGGAATAACGGGCTGCAATACCTAATTAGTGGAATAACGGGCTGCAATACCTTATCAGTGAAGTGCATTATTGGAGGAATATCTGTCATTATCCACTTTGTCATTTTTCATTATTTTTGTTTGGTTGAGACCTATTAATCAAACTTGTTTATTGTACTACAACGTAAATAGTTCTCATATATTTTCCCATCAGCACATGTCAAAATTTCATCATTCCAAATTTCATAGCCTAACCATCAAGCTCATTCGATTACTGAAATGATCGCCTATTTTCGTAATGCCCATAACATGAAAAACGGACATTTATTTGAATTTCACTTAGGGAGTAATATAAAATCTGAATCTTTTATTGATCAGGAACCTAACACAATCAAAATGAAAAAAAAATATACTAACTAATTCAATAGATTACATTCCGATTTTTTTACATACTTTCTGCAAATTGGACGGCTGAACTGGCCAGAAGGGAAAGAGAAGGAGGGAATACACTGAGGAGGTGGCCAAAAGGGAGAGAAGAGATCCAAATGGGCGCCGGAGTGACAAATCCGGTGTAATGAATGGAGGCTGCCGACTTGGGAGCTCGTCAATCGCCGTGAAATCAAATTTCCTCGCCGCCTAATAGAGAGGGAGCTCACGTCAATGGTAGCTCGTCAATTGCCGTCGACGCCGAGTAAAGAGGAAGAGGGAGAAAGAGGAATTCTCGTGTTATTTAAAAAAAAAAAAAACTTACCCACGGAAATTTCAGATTACCCACGGAAATGTCCGTGGGTATTACCCACGGAAACCATTCCGCAGGTAATTCCAAGGAAAAATAGTTTGCCCACGTAAATATCAGATTACCCACGGAAATATCCGTGGGTAATGCCCACGGAATGGTTTCCGTGGGTAATACCCACGGAATAAATTCCGTGGGTAATTAATTCTAATTACCCACGGAAATTCCGTCGACAATACCCACGGAAATTATTCCGTGGGTAATGTGGACGTTTACCCACGGAATTTCCGTGGGAAATTTTTTTTAATTATTTTTACTTTAACTTTTTTAAACCGTGGGTAATTAGGTTTTTCCGTGGGTAATACCGTGGGTAATACCCACGAAATATTCCGTGGGTAATATTCCGTGGGTAAATGACCAGTTTCTAGTAGTGAGAATCAATCTCTCAAGCTGGGGGAGTCCTCTGAAGTCAGGAGTTTTGCAAAGTTCCAGTGAGTAACTTAGATTAAGAAACTTCAGTGATTTAACTTCCTGCGCGGGAAAAATCAAAGTCCTAAAGATTGCATCAGTGCAGCACTTATTTATTAATAAACAAATGTCTTACCTTGTATCCCTTCCAAACTTGTTTTAATCTGCTTTGTTGCAAGTCAAGAGCAACCAGGTTCTGCAGGGGTAACTCCATGGGTACATATTCGAGAGGAAATCCGTGCCAACTTATCAATATCAATTTCTTGGGAAATTTACTACAGCATCCAGTGAGATATACATGGTTGAGCTTGACAAATTTCAGATTTACCATCTTCGTAAACGCATCAATTTTCAATTCACCGTCGTTTGAAGGTAAAAATCTGTCAAAAACCTGTTCTTTTTTCTTTTTCACATAGCCAAGCACTTTTGTAATTAAGTGCTGATTTGCATCAGCGGCAGACAAGCTTGATCCATCAGACTCTACTTTACTTATCTTCAGCCAGTCAAGAACGAGCCCTTGAACAGCTTCAGTGCCCTACAACACAGAAAGAATTAAAATATAAAGTTCAACTGACTTGCACAGTATGAAAGCATGTATTCACAAAAAGCTTAGACATTTAATAAAAAAAAATATCTTGTCATATTTCAGTACTGAAAAAGAATCCTCATGACACCACAATCTACTCCGTCGCCCAGGCTCGTGCAGGGATTCTTTTCTAACTATTTTTCGCCCCATATCTTGAATCACCGGATGCATCATCAACCTCATATCACATGCTATTTTTGTTATCAGACATCTATCAATCAGATTTTGGATTCCCACCGAAGCATGCAGACCACAGTGGTCTAATAATTTTACTACATAATCTTCTTCTTCTCCCACAAAAAAGCAAGCAACATGCAAAAACAGATTTTTCACCGTCTCATCTTCCAAAGAATCATAGCTTATCTGCATAACCTTCAGGACATCAGGGTTCCCAATTTCATCCCATTTTTGCAATTGCTTTTTCCAAAAGACAATATCTAACTTTCTGCGTAGAGAAGAACCCAAAACTACAAGAGCCAATGGAAGACCTCTACAGCGCAAGAGTATCTCTTTTGATAGTTGCATGTATTCTTCTAGGGGGAAAAGTTGTCGAAAGGCATGCCAACTGAAGAGTTCCAGAGAGTCCTTTTCTTTTATGCATTCAACATTATGGACCTTAGGATGAATGATGAAATCCTTTTGCAACGACATGTTCCTAGTAGTTACTAGGATTTTACTTCCAGGACACAGCCTCTGTGGTTGTCCAAGAAGTGCCTCTAACTGCTCCGTTTCACTAACATCATCAAGAACAAGAAGGAATTTTCTATTGCATATAGCTCTCTTTATCCTTTCGGTGCCCTCATCACGGTTATAAATTCTTATCTCCTCCCTTTTATTTAGAATGGTTGAGAGAAGTCGACTTTGTACACCACAAACCCCAATTTGATCCCACATCGCTGTAATCCTTGCAAGGAAACAACTACCTTCAAAATCTTTATAATATTCATTAAACAGGTGTGAGACAATAGTTGTCTTCCCTATTCCACCAATTCCGTAAATGACGAGGACATTATCGTCCTTGGATCTATTTTTCAACCACGAGTTAATCTCACGGGTTTGATAATTCATTCCAACTAAGACTTGAGGGATATTCAAATCCTTGCGGTGCGGTAGACTGTTTTCAACCTCACACACAATTCTACCAATGAATTCCGTCTCAGACCTGAAACTTGCAACAAAATAAATTTAAAACCTTCGGTTATAATTCATTCCCCAATTTGTTTTACAATATTCACTCTAGTAAAATAAATATTGTAATCTTTTCTTAATTTCTTCGTTCCGAGTCCTAAATCTTAGGGCTGTTACGCGAATCGAACAGGCTCGGCTTGTAAAAGCTCGAGCTCGAGAAGGCTCGAGTCTAACTCAAGCTCGAGCTCGACCCGATATTCAGGCTCGAATTTTTTTCGAGCTCGGCTCGTTTGTTCGGCGAGCTTTGATCGGGATCGACTCGTTTAACCTCAGATCGGGATCGGCTCGTTAAAAGCTCGAATAAAAATTTTCGCAAACGATTCAAGCTCGAGCTCGAGACCAAGCTCGGCTCGATAAGCTCGACTCTGATTTCTTTATTATACTTTCATTTGTTTAGTTTTTTTTTCTAACAATTTTTATAGAACTTTTTGAAAAAAAAACTTCAATACTAAAAAAATCCAAAATAATTATTTCTATTCATAAAAAATTAAAAAACTATACGTTTATACATAAAAATTAAAGGATTTTACCCTTCCCTGATTTATTTATTATACTTTCATTTGTTTAGTTTTACTTTTTTTCTAATTTTTTTTATATAACTTTTTGAAAAAAACTTCAATACTAAAAAAAGTCCAAAATGTTTATTTCTATTCATAAAAAATAAAAAAAATATACATTTATACATAAAAATTAAAGGGTTTTACCCGTCCCTGATTTCTTTATTATACTTTCATTTGTTTAGTTTTTTCTAAATTTTTTTATATAACTTTTTGGAAAAAACTTCAATACTAAAAAAAGTCCAAAATGATTATTTCTATTCATAAAAAATAAAAAAACTATAAATTTATACATAAAAATTAAAGGATTTTACCTGTCCCTGATTATTATACTTTCATCTGTTTAGTTTTTTTCGAACTTTTTTTATATAACTTTTTGGGAAAAACTTCAATACAAAAAAAAGTCCAAAATGATTATTTATATTCATAAAAAATAAAAAAACCATACATTTATACATAAAAATTAAAGGGTTTTACCCGTCCCTGATTTCTTTATTATACTTTCATTTTGTTTAATTTTTTTCTAACTAACTTTTTGAAAAAAAACTTCAATACTAAAAAAAGTCCAAAATGTTTATTTCTATTCATAAAAAATAAAAAAAAAACTATACATTTATACATAAAAATTAAAGGGTTTTACCCGCCCCTGATTTCTTTGTTATACTTTTATTTGTTTAGTTTTTTTTTCCTAAATTTTTTATATAACTTTTTGGAAAAAACTTCAATACTAAAAAAAGCCCAAAATAATTATTTATATTCCTCCTCCTCATAGTGGTCTCGTTATTTTTGATGAGCTTTTGACGTGTTTTAGGGAATGGGGTATTCAAGATAAGATAGGAAGTGTGACAGTTGATAATGCCACTAATAATGATGTTGCTTTGATTTCTCTGATAGAAGATTTCACTTTTAGAGAGAAGTTATCACACGTGGGGTCGAAATTATTCCATGTGCGTTGTTGTGCACATATCGTCAATTTGTTGGTGCAAAGTGGACTAAAGACAATTGATCATATTATTCTTTGTGTAAGGGATGGTGTAAAATAAATTACTAAAACCGAGGGGAGAATGATCAAGTTTGCTAGTATTGCGAAAGAGTTGAATCTGAGTGGTAAGAGGTTGGTTTTAGATAACAATACACGTTGGAACTCCACATACAAGATATTAGCAACTGCAATTGAGTTTCATCGTGTGTTTCCAGAATTTCGGAATCGAGAAAGGGATTCTGATTATGTTCCCTACGAGGAGGAATGGAGAAAAGTTGGAGCAGTGTGTGACTTTTTGGAAGTATATAATATCATTACAAATGTTGTTTCAGGAACTTCATACCCTACTTTCAACTTATTTCTTCCAGAGGTTTAGAGAATCAAAGAAGTGATTAATGACAAGATGAAGAGTCAAAATAATGACATTGTTCTGATGGCTACTAAGATGAAAGAAAAGTTTGATAAGTATTGGGGCAAAAGTAATCTGATGATGTCAATTGCTTCTATTTTGGATCCTCGGTTCAAAATGAAACTTATTGAGTATTGTTTTCCAATTATGTATGCTGATCCTAATGTAGCAAGATACAAAATTGATGAGGTTGAGGATGTTTTGAGGGAATTATTTGCTGAATATGATTCAAAAGCAAAGGAGATGGCATCTCAAGCTGTAACCACTTCTAGTTCTGTTAGCAGTAGTCGATCAACCGAAAGAAACACGCCTTCAAGTGTTGCATCTGGGATGTATAAGTTTCGTATGCACATGTCACAAACTGATGCGGTGCCTAAATATTATTTTTTTCAAACGTGTTATTTTATAGAACATGTCAAGGAACAAGAGTTTTACTTCCCAAATGACTTGTCTCAATCATGCATATGAAGTGGTATGAAAAATATTATTTGTTTCAAGTGTTTGTTTTCTTTTTCTTTTTTGGTCTTTACTAAATTAAACCAATTATTTATGATCTCTCATCCCTTTGTGAGTTGTGACTTTGTGATAATAGGGGCTGTGGAAAAACTATGGAGCCATTAGTATTGTGCGGAGAAATAACTAGTTTCAGGTTTTTCTTTTTCTTTTGCTTTTCTTTCTTTATTAGTTTATTCTTGTCTTCTTATATGGCTCTTCTGTGCGAGTATATACTCCATCCGTCCCACTTCAAAATTGTTTCATTTGATAATATTTTTCAGATGATTGCTCTAAATTTGCTGATGTTAATGCCTATAAATGCATTTATGGGCATCTTTTTGGGACAGATGTGTAGTTTTCATCACTCATTTTGGGATGGAAGGAGTAGTTTTTATCAACTTCTAATTTGGTTATTCTAAATTTGCAGATTCAAAGTTGGTGTCTTCGTTTGTAAACTGTCCAAGTATGGAGATGGAGTTGCAGCTGTTGTGAATGATTTCTCCTAGCTGAATATTTTTAATTTCATCTTTTGTGTACTCTATTACTAGTTTATAGTTTTGTCCAATCATTATATGATTTGGAGAAATATTTGTCCCCTCATCTCCTGTAGTCCTGTGCCACTCCCTTTTTGTCTCCTGTGAGCTGTAGCATTATGTGGTATTTGCTTTTGAGCAGAAGAAATTGTTCTATTTTAATGTACTATGTATGGACCATTTGCTTTTTGTCTACTAATTAATTTTTTTGTCTTTACAATTTGATTTCAAGTAGTTGGGTTTTAGTTTTTGCTAAAAATTAGGAAAGTTATATTTCATGACTCCATCCATCCCTAACATAAATTGAACATTTTAAAATTATTACTTATTCTTTTCAAAATAAATTTGAAAATCTGTCTCAAAATATATGACATTTTAAAATGTCATTCGAAAAGTATAAAATAAATAATAAATATTTTTCTTAGTTATTTTCAATTTTTTTTAAGAATATAAAGAATTATGAAAAATCAAAATTGAAAAAAAAAATTATATAGAGACAAAGACAAAGCTCGAGCTCGGCTCGTTAAAGCTTGAGTTCGAGAAGCTCGCAAAAAAACTCGTGAACAGCTCGAAACTCGTTTCGAGCCGAGCTCGAACGACTTTTTCGAGCTCGAGCTCGAAAAAAGATCGGCTCGTTAATTTAGTCGAGCTCGAGCTCGACACCTCAAAGCTCGGCTAGGCTCGTTTACGGCCCTAGTCCTAATCCATTATCCTCTCAATCGTTCCTCTCTCTTCTCCATCCTCTTTATCACTCTCCTTCTCCACCCTCCTCCCATTGCCACTGCCTTCCTTAATTTGTCACTCTACAGCTCCTACAAGCCTCTGCATATGCACTCCACCCTTCTCCGCAATCTCTATCTCTTTCTCAATCCTCACTTTTAAGCACCTCCGTGAATGCTTATTGGGGCTGCATTTTGTTGGACAATTGTGTAGGCTTCTCAAGAACTTAACTAGAAACTTAACAGAATAGGATAACGGAGATTGGAAACAAAGGAATTCAAGTCGAGTCTTGTATTTAATACAATCTCCGTAAGAAGTTATTGCCCCGCACAGGTGCTTACGGTTTATATGGCAATCTTCTAGTAAGATAAAACGACTTATAAGTAAATGATAGGAGCACTCCAAATCAAATACTCTAGCGAACAACACAATGTTTGAAACTTTGGACTTTGAAGGATTTAATGCAACAATATGCAATGATTTGGGTATGTTAATCTATCTTACTAGAGGGTAGGAAGGGTCAGAATACTATATATGTTGATTGAAATTCGGAGGGGAAGTATATAAAGAGAGTCAAAGGGTTTGGTGGCTTTTCCCTTGAAAAGTCACAACTTTTCGGGTATAACAGCACTTTGCACGGCCGTGTCCAATGAACTGCACGGCCGTGCAAGGCAATATGCACGGTCGAGTTCATGGCTCTGCACGGTTGAGTGGCAAGGCAAGGCACGGTGCACGGCCGTGTCCTAGACACTTGCACGGCCGTGCAGAAGCTTCTTCGGCTTTGCTCGTCAGCCCTTTAGCCACAACAAGTCCACACCAATTTTGGGACCAACCCAAAACACACTTTGACCCAATATTTAAGTTACAAATCATTTGTCATTAATTTCTCATTCACACGGAAATGGTTTTGAGACATTAAATGAGTTATATATAATCTACAACAAATGTAGATTACCATTTGTAACTAGTTCCGTTAAACACATAACGAACTTCCGTTAGAAATCTAGGTCAACGTTAAGTCAAACTTAACTTTCCGTTACCCATTTCCAACAATCCCCCACATGAATGACAATTAATGCATGTATGCAATTTCGTCCAAAGTTCCGGCGAACTATTATTACATCGGGATAGATAGCTTGTGGCCTTGAATCTTCCCTAGTGAAATATTATCGGATATACTAGCCATTTGGTAGCGAGTCGCTTTGAACCAGTGACTGTCGGATGTATACCAAGACAATAATACTCACATAATAATAGCTCTAACAATTGTTGTTCTCACGTTTTTGTCCATTTTGGCCATGGACCGTATCTCATTCATAAGCGTTCATTTAGAGGCGGCCTTATTACCTCTCGCTTTATATAGGTGATTCTCACTATAAGGAGTATCATGCACTACTCCACCCGTAGGTATAGAAATCATTAAAAGTTTTCTCAACTTATCCTCACCACTGCGCATGTGCTAGTACTTGGACGTTCGGGAATGAGTATTCAACATCTCTAGGTTAATAAACCGAGTTGTTGTTTCCAAGTAACTCTACTAGAACTTATAACTTGGTTGTCTCATTGAACCAAGGGCACGGGATCTCCATTTCTCAAGGTTGAGTGTCCGCTATAAGTTCTTTTGTTGTGGGTTTTTAAACCCATTCCCCTTAACGGTTTATACGGTTGATCTCTATTACTACCCTTAGGTAGACGGATCCGATTTTGACTTCACATGGCTAGTTGTGACGGTCGCATATTGAGATCAATTGTACTATGGTAGTGTGTCTAAGACCATTATGTCTAGACTTACCATGACGTTCTACACCTTTTCCTATTTTTCATTGTCGTCACGATGCCTTAGGTCATGTAGACACGAGACTTATTCCACAAAGGAATATCTTCCAAGACCATTCAACTTATAGGAATTGTAATCGTTAATCATAAGTATACCTTTAAGTACACCAAGTACTTATGATTATACTATTCCGGTGATTGATTACAATTACAATTAGACCTTTAGTCTATCTAGAATGATCAGTCCCTTCGAGTGATTAAATTCTTCTATCGGTCAGTTTCTTCAAGTGGTTATTATCTACGTACCGTTCGGACTTTCCAAGTATTCGGTATCTCTAAGTGGTTTGACCTCCTTAGAGTCTACCTTTCAGAGATCTACTTTACGAGATTACCTCTCAAGAATCTACCTTACTAGAGTACACCTCTCAAGAATTTATTTGAACTTTCGAAGTACTTTTTCAAGATAATGGGATTGTGAAGGAACTAATCCTTCAGATGATCTAGAGATCTTTATCTCTAATATAACATCGGCTAATCCCATATCTTTCATGTCAAAGTTCTTCTTTAACATGTCTTTGGTATTCATGATCAATTCATGACTACCATTGTTATCCACGTAAGGACAGACTATTAACAAATGATTCAGATGTTCCTTTAATGTATGTAGACACATTTGTCACATTTATTAATCTTGAATCCATTTGATAACATAGTTCTATCGAACTTCTCATGCCACTGTTTAGTTGCTTGTTTAGTCCATATGAATACACAAGTAGATCCAACACGGTTGTGCGACATAGAACGCTCTGTTGTGTCATTTTGGATAATCTTGCATGAATCATAATGTCCTTTTGACAACTATCATGGCTTTATACTTATCAACGGATCCATAGGCTTTATACTTTCTTTAAGAATCCAATTGCAACCTAATGGTTTGCAACTTGGAGGAGATCTACCAATTCCCAAGTATTATTAAGCATTATGAATCTTTATCTCATTGTTAATAGCCTCTTTCCGAGCGAACTATCCGGACCGGATAATGCTTCCTTAACGATTCTTTGATTCGTTTTCCAACATAAATGATAGAAAATCAGGACCAAAAGACTTTTCCACTCTTGCCCTTTTACTACGTCTAAGTCCTTCATCTTCCACTTGAGATGGACCGTTTGTAGTCTAATATTTGAAGGTTTCATCCTTGGTACATCTAGTTTTTGCAACCCAACGGTTCGCATAGGAAGATCAACCATCTTCCAAAATAGAATAGGATGCATTTGTCCTTCTTATTAAGAAGACCACCACCGTTTCTATAAATTTTCTTATTAAAATTTATGCATTTCCTATCATTTCAAGGAAGTATATTCTCAAAGAATATAACATGTCTTGCTTAAGTATTTCTACTTTAGCCGAATACCCCCACGGTTTAGGTATTTATAAAACAGCTTACGAATACTTCAAATTCGTTAGGAGTTTTTATCATCAAATAACTTTCACATATATGATGATCCATTCTTTTAAGCTATTAACAGGTTTAACGGTTTACATTAATACTAGAAGTTCATATCAATAGAACTAATGTATTTAGCTTGTACCCCCACACTTGAGGTGTACCTCCACATATCAAATATTTTATGAATGTCCTAATTCATATTTAATATTTTCTTTTATGTGGAGTCATTTAATTGTAATAACCAAGTTATCTACAATGTCTTTCATCTCCTTGAGATGAACCGACGACATAGTCATATCTATGTTTAAGTGAGGTCTCTTCAACCATTTTTCCCCGTAAGGAAACTCGTTTGAAGAATGCGCATTTTTCATTTCAAATTTGTTCGTCACAAATCTATATGCAATACTGTTAGTTTGCATATCCAATGGAAACGTAATCCATGGTTTTGGGTCCTATCTTAACCTCTTTAGGTTTAGATATTTCTACCTTTGCTAGGTATACCCACATAAGACGGAACTTATCAATAAGGAGTTCACCATCTCCTTAAAAGTTCTATCTTCCTTTTTTCAATTGATTTGAGTGTGTAAGAAGCATTCGTTTGATAAATAAGTGTCAGCGTCCCAACAATTATTTTTCAAACGGTACTACATACTAACCACCTTTATCACTTCGAAACTCTTAATTGCTAATTAAGATGAATCACAAACCTTATTGTTTACTTAAAACTTTAAGGTTTTACTATTCCAAAAGACGAACTTTTGCATTATCAAATAATCACAAACCTTATTGTTTACTCAAAACTTTAAGGTTTTACTATTCCAAAAGACGAACTTTTGCATTATCAAATGCAATCATAAATAGAAGTAAATAACTATCTATTTACTATCTTTAGTTTGAACTGATTTCTACAAAAGAAATCACAATTGATTTGCGAATCAAACTTCATCTTAGGTAGTAATTTTAAATTAACTCGTCGACTTAGTGAATTTAAATTTACTTAACCTAATTGAACACGCCATAACAATTGGAACACTTCAAACCAAGTAAATAAAATTTGAAATTTTATTCTTCGCACTTAGGCGGATAAACAATTGCAATTTAAGTTAAGGAGTCCTTCAACAAGGTACCCTTTACTAACACAATAACCACATTTGGTCTATTCAATCTTATGCCCCTAGGCTAAGTTGATCAAAGTCCAATGGAACATTTCTATCTTCGTTCACATTGGGTTGAAGAGGGTTTCCATCTTGGTTGTTGATTCTAGGATGTCGACATTCCCTAGCCATATGCCCGGGTTTGCCGCAATTAAAACAACTACCTTTAACCTTCTTGGTGGTCCTCTTCACTTTCCCGGTGTTCTTTCTCTTGTTTCCGGCACTTGTTTCCACCAAGTTCACTTTCGGTCTTTTAGTCACAATACACATAGTATTATGCATCTCGAGAAAATCCCAAAGTTCTCTCGCGGTCTTTATGCCACAACACACCTTGTATTGTGCGTAATCCAAGCCATTAAGAATATAATTGCGACACAAGAAATCGCTGTGATTCCAAGTATCCAAGTCATTCTTTGCTTTGGATTCATCCTCGTCGGATATCAATGGTGGATATTCCCAAAGAAAATGCACCAATTTTAATGTTGTCAAATAGACCAACATTTTCTGTTGCCACCTTTTAAAGTCCATCCCGGTAAGAATACCCGGTCTTTCCGCATGTACGAACACATGAGACGGAGGGAGAGCATTAAGAGGTGCAACCCTTGAGGTTGTACGTGAAGGAGGTTTCTTACCATGAACCGGGTGAGACGGTGTAACATTGTTGAACGTAGCGTCACCTTGAGAAGGAGGCGTCACATTCCCTTGACTTGATTCTGTGGAGTCTTTCTCGTTTGCCATCTTGAAGATCTTGAAGAAGCGTAAATAACTTCTTACGAATGTTGGACAATTGTGTAGGCTTCTCAAGAACTTAACTAGAAACTTAACAGAAAAGGATAACGGAGATTGGAAACAAAGGAATTCAAGTCGAGTCTTGTATTTAATACAATCTCCGTAAGAAGTTATTGCCCCGCACAGGTGCTTACGGTTTATATGGCAATCTTCTAGTAAGATAAAACGACTTATAAGTAAATGATAGGAGCACTCCAAATCAAATACTCTAGCGAACAACACAATGTTTGAAACTTTGGACTTTGAAGGATTTAATGCAACAATATGCAATGATTTGGGTATGTTAATCTATCTTACTAGAGGGTAGGAAGGGTCAGAATACTATATATGTTGATTGAAATTCGGAGGGGAAGTATATAAAGAGAGTCAAAGGGTTTGGTGGCTTTTCCCTTGAAAAGTCACAACTTTTCGGGTATAACAGCACTTTGCACGGCCGTGTCCAATGAACTGCACGGCCGTGCAAGGCAATATGCACGGTCGAGTTCATGGCTCTGCACGGTTGAGTGGCAAGGCAAGGCACGGTGCACGGCCGTGTCCTAGACACTTGCACGGCCGTGCAGAAGCTTCTTCAGCCTGCTCGTCAGCCCTTTAGCCACAACAAGTCCACACCAATTTTGGGACCAACCCAAAACACACTTTGACCCAATATTTAAGTTACAAATCATTTGTCATTAATTTCTCATTCACACGGAAATGGTTTTGAGACATTAAATGAGTTATATATAATCTACAACAAATGTAGATTACCATTTGTAACTAGTTCCGTTAAACACATAACGAACTTCCGTTAGAAATCTAGGTCAACGTTAAGTCAAACTTAACTTTCCGTTACCCATTTCCAACACATTTCCTGTAGGGGGCACAATTGGAATCCTAATTTCATAGAGAGAAAGGGAAGCGAAGGGTGGTGTGCAGAGCATCGATTATGAGGCGGCAGAGATGGGCAAAAATCTGAAGTGACTCCCTCTTCATCTGATTTTCTCTCTATCTCTTTCTTCTACCCCGCCCCGCCTTGCCTTTTTGAGATCTTCCACTCGAAACCCCTAGATATGTAACGCGATGGTGATAATGCTGGTTGAGAGAAAGGGTATTTTGTGATTTTATACTATAGAATTCAAATATATCTTGAAATAACATCCAACTTTAAGCTTCATATTGTGCTGGGCTGGAAATTGGCAAGTAGAGGAAAAGAGATAGAAATGAGTTTTTTATTTTATTTTATGAAAATTTAGATATCTCTATACAATTCTAAAAATTGTTTTGTTATTGTTTAACATTATGACAACTATCAATAACAACTTTTTGAATTGCATAATGATATCTAGATGTTCATAAAATTAAGGTCAAAGATCTATTGAGTTGACCATAAAAATCAAAGTGCGACAAATTTTTAGGGACGGTAGTATATTTAGACAATGAATTGAGTTGAATAATTAAATAGCTTAAATAATTAATAATTTAGTCTTTACTACCTCTTATAAATCGGAACAATTTCAAACATGATTTCATACTTAACGCAACAAAAACAACATCACCTTTATCTCAAAATGATTTGGGGTCGGCTAACCTGAATCGTCATATGAACTCGTAAAAAATGAAAAGACAACGAAAAAAAATGTAGAGACGCTAAAATAAAAAAAAATAGTTCTACCTCAGTCCCATAATAATTTTCCACTATCATTTTTGGTTTGTCCCAAAATGAGTATCACGTTTTTAAATAAGGAAATCGTCTTAGTATAATTTTATCATTGTATAAGACATGTACAAACAAGTAAAACACATTTCTTAAAATGATGACAAGTCAAATGCAAAATATATTATGGGACGGACGGAGTAATAAAATAAAAATTGGTGTTAGAAGCTTTTTAAAGAAGAAATAAGTGTAAAGAAAATCAGAGAAATAGGAATACATAAACATTTGAAAAAAAAAAAACTAAAGAAGAAAAGAAGATAAAATAGAAAATAAGAAAGTATCAAACCCCATTATCGGCATGAATTCTTTCCCTTCAATCCACCCTCTCCAAGCCGTATATTCTTCGATTCCAAGCTATGTTACTCGGACTCTTCAAATTTGTGGAAGTAACCGTGTCAACACGACATGACACCGACATGGGTATGAAATTCGTACCCGACACCCTGATTTTCAATCGAATACAACAAAAAAAATTGAAAGAAAAAAAAGGAGTGAATTGAAGAATGTTACCTCCTACGTGATTCGGCTTTGTTTGACTTCATTTATAAAGATTTTATAAATTTTAATTTTAGTGTTTTACTTAATTATACATTATATCTTAGCCAAATTTTATTAAAATTGTAATTATATTTAGAAATAAAATTACATTTTTGTAAAAAAAAAAAAGAGACTATTTCTATGATAAACAAAGTATATAAATAGATTTAATGTATTTTGTTATTAACGTATCCCCGTCATGTGTCCAATTAGGACAGTGTCCATGCGTCCTATCTTTTTAGGAAAAGTGAATCTGACACTCGAATTCGTATCCGTGTCGAATTCCCGTACCCTAGTCCAAGTAACATAGATTTCAAGTAGGCGCATACCTCTTTCGATCACCCTTATCCATGTTTTCTTAGGTCTTTTGTTGCCCTCACTATCTTATCACTTCTCTACTCAGGTGCATCACTTGATCTCCGTCTCACATGCCCAAACCATCTTAGGTAATTCTCCACCATCTTGTCTTCAATGGGTGCAACACCTACTTTCTCCCTAATCATCTCATTATTAATTATTTTAGATTCGATGTAATATTAAATAGATAAATTTAATATAAAAAAGAATGATAATTTAAAGGATAATTAAAATTTCATATGAGAATGACAAGATACCCATACCGTGACATGCACAAGACCAATTTCGTTAAAGTTTCTAAAATCCGTTAGTGCTAGGGGATAAAGGAGACAATTTCAAAATTAAAGTTCCACTTAGACCCACTTTCGATCAGGGGTGCAAAGTGGGAATGAGTGTATACTTGGGGGGACTAAATGTATTTCGATCGGGAGTATTATCTAAGGTGGTGCGAGATTGATCAAATTCAACTCAACATAATGTATCATAGATAACTATATATAGTGCGGATCAATTTAATCCAAGGGGTATTTACCAAAAACTACTTTTCAAAGACGGATATTACAAAAAAAAAAAAAAGTACACAAGTTGGATATTACAAAAAACTCTTTAAATATTACAATTTTTTTTTTTTGCGTTTATCTGTCAAACAACTAATAAATGCATTTATTAGTTATAAAAACAACTAATAAATGCATTTATTAGTTATAAACAACTGATAAATGCATTTATCAATTTAATATGCATTTATCGGTTGTTTAATAAAAAAATCAAGCACAAAATACTCTTTAAAAACTGATAAATGCATTTTACATTGATAAATGCATTCATTAATTAGTTGTTTTAACTGAAAATGCTAAAAGAAAAAAAAAGAAAAAAAAGTTGTTCTACATTAATTTTTTTTGTAAATATCATTTTTTTAAGTAGTTTTTGGTAAAAACTCCTTAATTTAAGTGCACAGTTAAAAGCATACGGTAACAATTAATATACATTGGAAATTGAAGTATATGCATTATGTAGCAAACGTACCCGCCATTGATTTTGTTCAAGGTAAATCCAGCAAAATTTGCAGCCTCGGTAAGTGCTACCTCCCATGCATGGATCTTCTCCAAGCTTGCAATACCTTTCTCTTTGTGCCGATTAAACGCTTTTTCAAAGCTTCCTTTTTGATATCTGACATCAGATGCGTCAACCCGGTAGAAGATTGGTAAAACCTTGAAATTATCTCGTATCTTCTTCTGTTCAAGAATCCTCACTAATTCATCAAGGCACCAAGTAGAAGATGCATAGTTCTCAGAGAAAATGATAATAGAGATGGATGACTGTTCGATTGCATTCCCCAGTTCTTCTTTGAGACTTTCTCCTTTTTCCAATTCTTCGTCGTCTCTAAAAGTATGGATCCCAGCTCGTTTGAGATGATCGTAGAGGTGATCAGTGAAACCATAGCGGGTGTCTGAACCTCTGAAGCTCAAAAAAACATCATATCGATTGTAATCTAGATCGCAACTCCTCTTCCTTTTCAAAGAAGTCGTACTAGATGAAGTAGCAGAGGGGTCAAGATCACTCAAAATAACCATTGAATCAAAGTTAACCAATATTGGTAAAGGAATGGATGGAGTTTTAAGAAAGAAAGAAAGAGCTAGAAGGTGAAATCTCTAAAACTAAGATGTATAAAAGCCAGTATAGTTGGGGGTTGATTATAATAGACAACTATGCAAATGAGGGGGAAGGGGTGGGGCCGGCACCTGATCTTAAGAGTAAGCTACAATTTGGTCCTCATTAAATGTTACTTTGCATCAATAAATTATTAAAATTTTTGTTTCTACGTATTGGGACGTTTAAAAAAAAATGTGATGAAAGCCAACGTAGGAAATACAATTATCCCACACACACACACACACAAATTAGACATAAGCATAACAACAAATTAGACAAAAATAAATAAATAAATGTGACGGAGGAAATACAATTATCCCCCCCCACCAGGGGCGGAGCCAGGAATTGCTCGAGGGGGGGGCAAGATTACACGGGGGTTCGGGGGCAGCGCCCCCGAAAAAAAAATTTCGGGTCGAACAAGTAAAAAATGGGTCGGATCCATAAAATACAATGTATTTTAGTTAACAAAAATGATAAAAGTAAATAATTCAAAGAACGATTGAAATAATGTTGAAGTATTTAACGCAAATAATTTATTAAAATATATTACTCGTACAAAAAAGAAATTCAAATTTGCTAATTAAACTTGAGATAATAGGAAGTGAGACAAAAAACAAAAAAAATGGGAAAAGCCTAACTAATTAATTAAGATTGAAAAAATGTGAGAAAATTAGGAGAAAGAGAAAAACAAAACTGTTAAGAGAAAGAAATGGAGAGAGAGAGAATAGCAAAGATGGAGGACAAATAAAATTAATTGAAAATGTAGGTAGCAGGGTTCGAACATGGATTTAAAAGAAAACACCAAAGACTTTAACTTCACCCCTTCTACCACTAAACTGCACCACTCACTGTTGTTAATCTTGAAGTTAATTATATATATATATATATAACAAAAAATATGGGGGGGCAAAAAAAAAATTTCCACTGCATTTTCGCCGCCGGTGGGGGCGAGTGCCCCCGCCTGGATCCGCCCCTGCCCCCCACACACACACAAACACAACTATGCAAATGAAAGCCAACGTAGTTGTTTTCGTTACACAATCATAAAGTATTACTGATATTTCTTTTATGTATGTTGAGTGCTCTGTCCTCCAAACTTTTATTTATTCTATTTTTTTTTTTTCATATTTTTTATTAGTTAAATCGGTTTCTAGAAATTATTTAAAATATAAAGTATTACTAGAAAGTGCTCTTACGTTGTTTATGTTTTTGTTCATATTTATTGTACAAGATTTTAGATTTATGTAGCTAGTATATATTTTCCTTTAAAAAATATAGCCATCTTATATTTGGGTATGTAGCTAGTATAGATTTTCCTTTACAAAATATAAAAAATATAGCTATCTTATATTTGGGGTATGGTTATGAATTATTTAAATGTTAGTTTCTACTCCCTCCGTCCACGTGAGTGGAGACCAAAAAATTGGGCACAAGTAGTAAGGAAAAGTAGAAAAGAGAATTAGTGGGAGGAGGTGTTTGTGAGTATGAAAAATAAAATAGAAGGGAAAATGAGTGAGAAGAATAGTAAATTAAATGGTGTTGTGAGTATAAAAGTAAAGTAGAAAAAAGAATGACCGAGAGAAATAGATTAAAAACTTTCCCACTTTGGACAGTCTCCACTCACATAAAACAGAAAAAAAAAAAAAAAGTCTCCACACACGTGAATTGATGGGAGTATTACTCCCTTCTTTCAATTTACTATATATTGATCATGTTTTTAAATGATGGTAGTAGTTGGAGAAGTTTGTCACTAGTACATCAAAATGTAATGAAAGTCAATATAGTTGTTTTTGTTTCACAATCAAAGGGTATTACTTTTGAAATTTCTTTCATGTTAAGTTTCCTGTCATTCAAACTTTTATTTATTTTATTCTTTTCCACATTCCACATTTCTATTAGTTAAATTGATTTCTAGAAATTGCATGTCGTCTAAGCTTTTGTTTGTTTTTTGTTTTTATTTCTATTTATACATGCTCCCTCCGTCTCACCTGATTTAAGATTTTAATTACCGGCATTCTGATTGAGAAATACTATTATAATAAAAGAAAAGAGAATGGGTGGAGGAGGTGTTGTGAGTATGAAAAGTAAAATAGGAAAGAGTGAGTGAGAGAAATAGTAAGGGTATTGTTGTTGTAATTATGTCAAATGAGTTTATTAAATATAAAAATAATATAAACTTCAATTTTAGGATATACTAATTCGAGTAAGACGTCCAAAATAATTAATTATCTTAAATCGGGTGAGACGGAGGGAGTATAATATTAGTGTCATTGGTTCCCAGAGAGTGCTTTTACGTCCAAGGCTTTGTTTAAGTTTTTGTTCATTTATTGTACAAGATTTATATAGCTAGTATATATTTTCCTAAAAAAAAAATTATATATTTTCCTAAAAAATAATTAAAAATGTAGCTCTTATATTTGAGGTATGGTTATGAATTATTTAAATGTTAGTTTCTATTCGTTGCTCCCTTCGTCTCATTTACGGTAGAAATTTCATTAATTAATATTCGATTATTTAGTAAACTTTTATAAATAATATTTTAGCTGGTTTCGAGTCGAGAATAACGTGTCAAACTGTAGCGATGCAATTTTAATGAACACATAGTCGCCACTTATCATTTATTTAGGAAAACAATAAGAAAAACATTTTTGATGATTTAAAGAGATTCAAAGGGTTCGGAGGTTAATTTATGGAATGGGAAGATCGTGGAGCACCCATTCCATCAAATCCGAAGATTGGTCTTGCCAATTGAGTATTATCAATCAAAACAACATAACAATTAAATAAGAAGAAGAAAACCCTAATTAATTTCTTAATTAGGAATATCGGGTTGTGTGCTTCGAGGTCACCTCCATGGATTGAAGGGACTCTAGGCTAACCCTTTTTATGGGATTACACCACTCTAAAAATTTATTTAGGAATCAAACTCTTAGGAAGGTGCTAGAAAAGTCCAAGATAAGGTAAATCCCGAATTAGGAGAGTAGGGATCTAAAAAAGAGTTTGAGACGGAGAAGGAAAGTGAATCTGCACATTTCGCAGAGGTGATGTCTCGCGTGAGACATGTATGTCCCGCACAGGACAATTAGTCAATTGACTATTCTGTCCTCTTCAGTTATTCCGTTAGTCAGTTAGTCCAAAACTAACAATGTTAGTTAGAAACTTAACCAAACATGACGAAACTAATATGCTTTCATCAAAATACAAAAGAGAGACGAAGAGTAGTGTAATCATATAATTATTGGTTCAGAATGGGGTGTCTACACAAAGTAACAATGTGCTAAAATTATAAATAATACATTTTTTGATTACCTATTTAGACCTCATATGAAATATAATTTAATAATTCATTAAATGTAATATATTTAATATATTAATAATAAATGAATTTTTTTTGAAAAAATGATTCAATTGTCTTTTTTTTTTGTTAAAATTATAAATAATACATTTTCAGTCATATTTTTTAAGAAAATATGAAAAATTGTGAAAAAAAATACTTTTATACCTAATTATAAATAGTCTTATATCTTTAGGTATATGAAGGCATAGAAGAAGATTCTTTAATAAACTATAAGTCTTTTATAATTATTTTTAAGAAATAATGAAAAATATGAAGAAAAAAAAATACTCTTATAACTAGGTAAAAGAGTATTTTTAGTCTTATAAATTTGGGTATAAGAGTGTCGAGGGAGGAGTATATGTGAGCATGTGTTTATTTGGAATTTTGCATTTCGCTTGTGCTTTTATAACTTTTACATCTCGCTAAAGGCCCTAGGGTCTTCAGCTCTTTGGGTTATGGTTATGAATTTTTATTTTTATTTTTGAAAATTATAATGGTTATAAATTTTATTTTGAAAACTAAATTAAATGGTTACGAACTAGAATAGTCACAATTGATAGGTTGTCCACCAAATCTATATATATTATATAGGAAAGTGTAATGCTATTCACACAGTTTGCCACGTGAAATTATGACGTGGAATTTCTTGTGGCATCATTCTATTATCCTATTGGCTTGAACACTTACGAAAGAAAGTAACAAAGTTGAGTTTTATGTGTTATTTAACTAGCAATATTTTCTCCTAACAAGATAAAAACTTAGTTTAAAATTATTGATAAAAACCTATTTTAAAATTATTGATAAGAACTTACTGTAAAGTGTTGATTTTTTAAATTTTGTATATGTTTATATTTGCATTAGATGATAAAAGGCCATGGGATTAAGTTGAATTCTTTACTTCTAATTCTAATGATAATTTTTACGCTCAACTAAAATATGGAGAAATGGATTCCAGCAATGGCTTTGGCCGAAGAAATGATAAGCTTTGCTTTTTCACTTTTTCACTTTTCCATTATGAGTTTATAATTATTTTTATATGTTATTCAATTTTAATTCTTTGAGAGGATTTTATTTGAATAAATCAAGGTTAATACAAACAATTTTCTTTCATTTTCTTTAGATAGAGTGTAGTATAATAGTAGTTTTTTTTTTGGCATGTAATATTGATTGAAAGATTTGAAAAAAATATAGAGTATTATTTAATGGATAAAGTAAACTGTAATTTATATGAAAGCACGTATTATCATGCTCTTAGTCATTGTATTTTTATGATTTTTTTCATCAAATAACAAAAACTGCAATTATTACCCCATTATCCATCCCTAAATAAAAGTATATTTTTTTTTCAAATTATTTGTTCAAATCAATGTGTGTGTGTGTATATATATGTATATATATATATATATATATATATATATATATATATATATATATATATATATATATATATATATATATATATATATACTCATGATGAAATATTGTGAGTTCATAAGGTAAATTATGCAGTAAAATATATATATTTTTTTTAATAAACGGAAGAAACTTAATTTTTTTCATCTTTATTTTAACAATAAAATTTAAAAATAAGATAGTTTATTTGTGTCTCATTAATTTCAATCTCGAAATTTCGCAATTACAAATGCGATTATCTTATTATTAATTTAATAACAAAAATAACTTAAACTATTTAAATGTTACTTTGCATCAATAGATTATTTAAATATTTGTTTTCTATGTATTTGTTATTCCCTTTATTTCATTTATATTGGTTACATTTTTTTTTGAAATTTTTAATCAGCTAATATCAATTCTAGCCAGTTGGAGTACTAAGTCTGAGACCTTTACGACGGATAGACTTAAACCTGCTCAGAATATCGCTTAAACACAAATCCTTTCTAGAAAGTACTCTCTTGTCCAAGGCTATGTGTGAGGACCCCGACCCGGAACCTAACACGTGTCCCGAGTTGGAGCGTCCCCAAACTAACTCAAATCACCCAAACTTTTTAAAACTTTGATTTAACTTTCAAACATAAACACAATTAACATAACCATTTCAAAATAACTCCACTCCTCTCCATATTGGAGGAAGAGTTGACCAACTTTGAAAGTATTCATCTGTTTTAGTTACAAAAGATTGTGGATATAACGTAGAAATTAAAGTTTATAAATACAAACTCCATAAAGGAATTATACCAAAATACACCTTCTACGCCAACCTATACATACCCCGACAATTCCCAAAATATCACTTCCAAACTCCTCTCCGCCCTTACTTGGCCGGTCCGCCGGGATCTAAAAACATTAAAGGGAGAGGAGTGAGAATAAATCTCAGCAAGCTATTATGAATGCAGCAATATGCCAAATAAGATGCAACACATAACAAGTTGCATATAACACATTGGAAAAGCTGTAAACACTTTACATTACCTCGGTTTACCTTTTCCCGTCTGAACAATAGTCGTACAACATTGGGAAATAAAACCCAATCTTAGGTGATGCAGCAAGCAATACTCACATCTTATAAGACCCATTTCTCGAGGAACCATATAAGATAGTAGCAACTCTGTAAGGCTTTTGGCTCAATACAGATGCTATAACCCCGACTTTGTGCCACGAGGGGGACGATTACAGATATAACATAATCCGATCACATTAGGTCACACTTCCATAATTGATCTTATTATGTTATACCCCCAACATCAGCTGATTAACACACTATCAAGCACATAATAGTTACTTGAAATATAATCCACAAAGGGGATAAGCAATATAGCCACATGGTAAAATATACTCATGTTCAACCAGTATCATAGTGCAACATTTATTTAACACACTATGCATAGTATAATCAATGAATATGAACTCAATTAGGGCAATAAGGTATCATCAACCCACCCTACATAGTCATCATACAACAATACATGGCCTCTATAAAGGTCCAAGTTAAATCTACCAAGTTGGGAGTCACATTTGTCAAGTTGCTAAACTAGGCTGCCAAGCGTTTTCCAAGCAATATTTAAAGTATTTTCCCAATTCCATTTTGATCACTTAAGATGTCATTGTGTAGCCAAAGTATTCTACTTTAATCTAGGTTAAAGAGATTTCATTTTGGTTCTAGTTTGAATAGGTTTAAACAGCTCTAAAGTTGGTTCAAAGTCACCAGGCCAGGGCACGACTCGTGCCCCAGGGCACGACTCGTGCCCCAGGGCACGACTCGTGCCCATTTGACCTTTCCCAGATTCATGCGTCCCTTAGCAAGGCACGACTCGTTATTTCCACAGGGCACGACTCATGCCTTAGGGCACGACTCGTGCCATTTCAGCCTTAAGTTGATCAGAACGATTTAACTCCAATTTCACGAGTCGTATCCACGAGTTGGCCATGGGCATGACTCGTGCCAGTGGGCACGACTCGTGCCACGACCAAATTCAGGTACCAGTAGCAGCATTAACTCAATATTTCAAGAAACCAAAATCCAACCCAAGCTTCCTCTAATTTGTGAACCTAAAAGGGATTTCTAACTTTGCTAATTCCATTCTAAACCATTTAACCCCAAAGTAGCATATCCTAAACCTAGATCATTTACCACTTGATTTTCCACCCATTTTACTACCATATTTCATGATTAACCCTCTTAATCCAACTCAACCCATTTTCTTACACTCTTAATCAACTCTAATGAACAACAACATCATTCCATAACATTAACCAATTCCTCAACTCCAAGAAGGTTTCCAAAGCATCAAACAATCATGATAATAACAATAACAACATCCATAGTTCATGAACATTTAATGAAGGGAAAGTCATAATAACTCACTTAGCAAATATGGGATGGAATCATGATTTTCTTAGCTTGATGTGCTCCCCTCTTCACCCCGAACACGGAAGTACAATTGGATTGCCAAATGGAGAAGAATTGAATGCTCTAGGACTTGAAAAGTGAGGCTTTAAGAAGGAGCTTCCATGGAAATTGGGAGGAAGGAAGAAGAGAATGATGAGGGAAAATAAGGAGGAGGATGGAGGAGTATGGGAGGCTTTGACTAAGTGAAGGAGGGGTGAGGGAAATAAGGGGAGGAAGTATGCCCCCCCCATGCTTCCTTAATTAATATCTTTCAATCTTTTTCAATTAAACCCTCCCAAGTTCTAGAGTAGTAAAACTAAACCCCCTACTCCAATTCTTTATCCCACATACTTTAACCTCATTTCATATTTTATCCATTTTCTATTATTAGACTTCCCCCAAGATGCTTTATTTTATTTCCCTTGAAATCCTAAGGTTTTAAATTATTTCCCAACCATCTCATCTTAATATAAGAAATTAAAGACATAAATGAACACATAAAGTTAACATTAGTATTAAAAGCATATAATATGATACTAAAATAGTGCCTAGGGTTAAGGTCGTTACACTCACACCCCCTTAAGGAAAATTCGCCCCGAATTTTAAAAAGACTTACTTGGATGCTCAAACAACCAAGGGTATTTCGCTCTCATTTCTGACTCTAGCTCCCACGTTGCTTCCTCAATGGTGTGATTCTTCCATAGGATCTTCACTATCGGAATGCTCTTAGTCCTCAACTCCTTAACCTGGAATTCTAAGACTCTCAACGGTTCTTCAACATAAGACATATCTGCTTAAATCTCATCGGGGGGAGAACTTAAAATATGGGAAGGATCATGACAATACTTCCTCAACATCGAAACGTGAAACACATCATGAAGCAAATAAAATGAGGGAGGTAACGCCAATCGATAAGCCAAATCCCCAATCTTTTCCAGAATCTCAAACGGACCAACAAACCTCGGAGCCAATTTACCCTTATTACCAAACCTTTTAATTCCCGTCCTCGGAGAGACTTTCAAAAACACGAAGTCACCCACTTAAAAGATAAGTCTCGTCTTCTATTGTCGGCGTAGCTTTTCTGTCTACTCTGAGCCATCTTCAATCTATCACGAATCACCTTGATCTTCTCCGTAGAATCTTTAACCAAATCCGGGCCCCAAAGCCTTGCTTCACCAACCTCGTCCCAACACATCGGAGATCGACACTTTCTACCATACAACGCTTCAAACGGAGCCATCTCGATACTAGACTGATAAGTGTTGTTATAAGCAAACTCAACTAATGGTAAATGATCTTCCCACGACAATTGGAAATCCATCACACAAGCCCGTAACATATCCTCAAGTATCTGAATGGTTCTCTCGGACTGACCGTCGGTTTGAGGATGAAACGCCGTACTAAAACATAATTTAGAACCCAAGTCTTCATGCAATGCTCTCCAAAATCTAGAAGTGAATCTCGGATCTCTGTCGGAAATAATGCTAATCGGAACCCCGTGAAGTCTAACTATCTCCTTCATATACAACTGGGCTATAACTTCTCCATCGAGAACTTGGTTGACACCGGAAGAAAATGAGCCGACTTTGTCAATCTATCCACAATTCCCAAATAGCATCCATCTTCTTCGCGGTAAGAGGCAAACCCGATACAAAATCCATCGAAATCCCTTCCCATTTCCATTCTGGAATATCCAAAGGTTGAAGTAGTCCCGCCGGTCTATGATGTTCGGCCTTGATATGTTGACAAGTTAAGAACTTATACATATAATCCGCAATTTCCCTTTTCATTCCATTCCACCAATATCCACGCTTCAAGTCTTGATACATTTTCGTACTACCCGGATGAATTGCAAACTTGGACTTATGACCATCCTCTAGAACACGCCTCTTGATTTCCGGTGATGAAGGAACACAAATTCTCCCTTGGAAGGTTAAAATCCCATCTCTATTCAATGCAAATTCCCCGGCTTTTCCCTCTTGCACTTGATCTAAAATTTTCTTCAACTCCGGATCACTTTGTTGAGCTTCCTTCAAATCTCCATACAATGTAGGAACGGCTCGCACATTCGCAAGTATTACTTCACTCCTCAACTCTTGGGTACTCAAAGCTGTCACATAAGCCTTTCGGCTAATCGCATCTGCCACAACATTGGCCTTTCCCGGATGATATGAAATTACACAATCAAAATCCTTCAAGAACTCTAGCCTTCTCCTTTGTCGGTTATTCAACTCCCTTTGGGTAAACAAATATTTCAAACTCTTATGGTCGGTGAATATCTCAAATTTCGCCCCATAAAGGTAATGCTTCCACTTATGCAACGCAAACACAATCGCGGCCAATTCCATGTCATGAGTAAGGTAATTCTTTTCCGCCGGTGATAACTTCCTAGAGGCATACACAATCACTTTCCCATTTTGCATTAGTACACATCCCAATCCCGCCTTCGAGGCATCACTATAAATAACAAAATTCTCACAACCATCCGGAAGGGTAAGAATAGGAGCCGTTGTCAACCTCTTCTTCAACTCATTGAAACTTGCTTCACACTTGGAATCCCATACGAACGATACATCTTTCCGAGTCAACCTTGTCAACGGAGTCGCAATTCGAGAAAACCCTTCAATGAACCTGCGGTAATACCCGGCCAAACCAAGAAAACTACGAACCACAGTCACTGTCGAAGGTTGCTTCCAATTAACCACGACTTCAATTTTTTGAAGGATCCACGGAAATTCCCGAACTCGACACTACATGCCCCAAGAAAGAAATCTGCTCTAGCCAAAACTCGCACTTGCTGAACTTGGCGTACAACTGCTTCTCACGAAGAACTGATAAGACAATCCTCAAATGATTTTCATGCTCCTCCCGGGACTTAGAATAAACAAGGATGTCATCTATGAATACCACCACAAAGCTGTCAAGATAAGGCTTAAAAATACGGTTCATCATATCCATGAATACGGCCGGAGCATTAGTCAACCCAAAAGGCATCACAACAAACTCATAGTGACCATATCTAGTTCGAAAAGCTGTCTTTGCAATATCATCCGGTCTAATCTTCAACTGATGGTATCCGCTCCTGAAATCAAGTTTAGAGTAGATAACGGAACTTTGAAGTTGGTCAAACAAATCATCTATATGCGGAAGAGGGTATTTATTCTTTATAGTTGCTTGGTTCAACAAACGATAATCAATACATAATCGTAAGGTACCATCCTTCTTCCTAACAAATAAAACCGGTGCTCCCCACGGTGACACACTTGGGCGAATAAAACCCCGGTCTAGCAATTCTTGCAATTGGACCTTCAACTCTTTTAACTCGGCCGGAGCCATTCTATAGGGTGCTTTAGAAATAGGTGCGGTACCGGACACTAGGTCAATACAAAACTCTACCTCACGATTCGGAGGCATAGAGTACTTACTTGAAAACATATCACTAAACTCATTAACAACGGGGACATGAGCTAATTCGGGAGACTTCTTACTTGAATCTACCACATAAGCCAAGTACCCCGCACACCCCTTAGATAGCATTTTCCTAGCCTTTAAAGCAGAGATAACATGTAAACCGAACATAGATTTGTCCGCATCAAATATAAAAGTAGGCACATCAGGCATAGCAAATGAGACTCGCTTTCTACGACAGTCTACTAAAGCATGACACTGACTCAACCAATCCATCCCAAGGATCACATCAAAGTCACAGATTGGTAACTCGACCAAATCCACCGGCAATATATGCCCACATATAGTCACATCACAACCATGATATATAAAAAAAGATGCGAGGCACTCTCCCATAGGAGTAGAGACCTCCAACACATAAGGCATAGATTCAGGCAATTTATGCAATGAAAATGCAAAATGAGATGCCACAAATGAATGGGAAGACCCGGGATCTATAAAAATGCGGGCCTTAACTCCTGAGACAGGGACTATACCTCTAATGACAGCATTGGGATCGACGAGGCAAGCACTCGACCTTGCACTCTATCCTTGGGTTTCTCGTCAATATCTCTCTTCACACCACCACCTTGTCCCCCTTGACCGCTACTCGAAGCTTGCTTCCTTTGCCACTTAGGACAATTCTTCCGAAAATGGCCTGTTGCCCCACACTCTAAACACTTGCCTTGCTTGCTCCAACACTTATCCTCTGAATGTCCTGGCTTCTTACAATATCCACATAATGTCCCAAACTGACCAGGAGTCGAACGGTTTGTTGAAGTCGCCACATTTCCTCCTCTACCTGCTCCCGAAGCTGATATCCTTGGCTTCCCTCTATTCTGCCCAGAACCTTGACCTTGGAATCTATTTCTACTTCCACCCTCAAATTTACCACGATGCTCCTCTATATCATTCTCAATCTGGTACGCCATATTCACGGCCGCTTGGAAGTTGGCGAAGTCATGCGTCAATAACTGCTTCCGGAACTCCACCCTTAAGCCTTTCACGAACCGGTAGATCCGCCTCTCTTCCTCCGGTACCAAATGGGGACAATATCGGGCTAACTCCGTAAACTTGGCTGAATATTGGGCTATGGTCATTGTCCCTTGCTCCAATTTCAGAAACTCAACCTCCTTCTTATCTCTAGTAACCATCAGAACGAAATGATACCGGAACTTGCGCGTGAAATTTTCCCAAGTCTGCGGTGTAAGATCCCGATCCCAGCCATCCTTCACTACCTGCCACCAGTGCTCAGCGGGTCCTTCCAACTTGAAAACGGTGCACCTTACCTTTTCTGCATCCGAGTTCTCCATTGCCGCGAAAATCTTATTCATAGCTTTAAGCCATCTCTCCGCCTTCGTCGGATCTGGATCTCTATTGAAACTAGGGGGAGACATCTTGTGAGGACCCCGAAACCTACACGTGTTCCGAGCTGGAGCGTCCTCAAACTAACCCCAAATATCCTAAACTTTTTTTAAAAACTTTGATTTAACTTTCAAACACTACACCATTAACATACTCATTTCAAAATAACTCTACTCCTTTCTACTATGGAGGAAGAGTTGACCAACTCCGAAAGTAATAAATGATTTTAGTTACAAAAAGATGTCGAATATAAAATAGAATCAAAGTTTATGAATACAAACCCTTTAAAAGAATTATGCCAAAAATACACATTCTACACCAACCTATACATAACCCGACAATTCCCAAAATACCACTTCTAAACTCCTTTCCGCCCTTACTTGGTCGGTCCACTGTCTCGGAATCTAAAACAAGAAGGGAGAGGGGTGAGAATAAATCTCAATGAGCTATTATGAATGCGGCAAGATGCCAAACAAGATGCAACACATAGCATGGTAGCACATAACACATTATGAAAGCGGTAAACACATTACGTTACCTCATTTTACCTTTTCCCGTCTCGAACAATAAGTCGTACAACGTGGGAGTAAAACTCCACTCTTTGGTGAATTGCCTCCAAGACATTCACCTCTTATAGGACTCATACCCCGAGAGAGATCCATATAAGAAAAGATACCTATAATAGAGTATCCAAAAATAATATATTCCCCCGGTACACCAATCGCAGCAGGTCTGTAAAGGCTTCTTCATGCTCAATACAAGATCGCTAGCACGGCCCACTCGTGGCCACGGAGGAGGGGAGGGTCACGGTATGATGGACCTTCAATCACTTATAGAACAAATCAATAATTGATTGACTTCCATCATACCCACCCGAACGCATTCAAGCACATAATAGTTACTTGAATTATAATCCACAAAAAGGGATAATCATATAACAACATGGTAAAATATACTCATGATTCATCCATACTATAGTGCAACAGTTCATGTAATACACTATGCATAATACCATTAACGAATTTAAATTCAAGTAAGGTATCCATATAAACACATAATCCACCTTAGGGATACCATATAACAATACCAAATAATCCACAAAGGGGATAAACAATATAGTCACATGGTAAAATATACTCATGTTCAACCAATATCATAGTGCAACAATTAATTAACACACCATGCACAATATAAACAATGTATATGAACTCAATTAAGGCAAGGAAGTATTATCGATCCATCCTACAAAGGTCACTATACAATACTACATAGCTCCTATAAAGGCTCAAGCTCAAATTACCAAGTGGGAGTCACAATTTATAAGAGATCAACTAAGATTGCCAAACAATTTTTGATTCAGACTTAACGTGCTTCCGTAGTTCCATAGTAACCCAATTAAGGTGTCATTAAAGGATACAATTGCCCTAAGTATAACTTAGGTTAAAAGGATTATTTCGTATCCGAAAGGGTCAGTTCCAAACTTTATATTGGTTAAGGATCAAGCTAGGAGGTTACTAGTGAAAATTCAAATAAACGGGGAACTAGGCCAAATTCGCCAACATGGGCGACCGCCCATAACCTCTTGGGCGACCGCCCAAGAGGGATTTCCAAGCACCCTAACTTCGCCAAGATGGGCGGCCGCTCATCACCACTTGGGCGACCGCCCAAGACTATTTTCAAGACATTTCGAATTTCCAACTTATTTTTACATAGATTATTTTCCCTTAAATCTTTCTTCATTTCAAGAACACCAAGGAGGATTCTAACCTTACATAACTCATCTTAAATCATCCAAACCCAAGATAATATATACTTAGATTATTTACCACTTAATTTCCCACCCATTTCACTATCACATTCTAATTATAAACTTCTTAGTTTAATCAACCCAAATAATCATAAACCTAGATTATTCCCACAAGATTTCCAACCCCTTCACCAATACATTTCAAGTTAATTCCTTTGAACTAAATTCACCCATTTCATACAATCAACTCAACCTCTAAGAACCATAACATCCTTCCATGTCATTTATCACATTCTCAAGTCCAAAAGTGGTCTAAAGCAATTAAACAACCATTATCATTACAAGAACAACATTAGCTAGTTCATGAGCATTCATAGAAGGGAAGGGTCATAATAACTCACCTTGGAATAGGAGACGGATTATGGATTTCTTGAGCTTGAAGAACTCCTCTTGGTCTCCCGATTACAAAAGTGGCCTCGGATCTAAAAATGGTGAAGGTTTGATCTTGGTAGGAGCTTGAGAAGATGAAGCTTCATCCATGGAAGGTTGAGAGAGAAAGTGAAGAGAAGAAGATGAAGAAGGAGGGAGGAGTATAAATGTGGTCAAGAGAGAGGGGGGGGGCGGCTCAAGAGGGATTTGGGGAGGATTTTTAGGGGAGTTGTCCCCTACTAAAATTACTCCCTACCAAAACTCTTTCATTATTTTTAAATTAATTCTCCCAACCCAACATTTTATTTGTCCAATTTATTACCACTCCATTTTATTACTTTATTTATTTCTACTTATTATTTTTCCTTATCATTCTATCCTAATATAAGAAATTCTACGGATATAAAATAAACACATAAGGTTGATATTAATATTACAAGTATATAATGTTATATTAAAATTGTGTCTAGGGTTAGGGTCGTTACACTCACTCCCCCATAAAGAAAATTCGTCCCGAATTTTAAAAAGACTTACCTAAATGTTCAATCCACCTCGGTTACTCATGCATACCTCAGACTCCAATTCCCATATAGTCTCTTCAATTTGTGATTCTTTCCCCAAAATTTTCTAATTCTATTAATAATATGATATTACCACTTAATGATCCAAGCATACTATACGAATATCACTAACATGAATTTTCCGATCTCAATGAAAATATAAATAAATAAAGTATTACAACTTAGGTCACTAAATACATTACATTATCACATTAAAACTTTAAATACTCTATAAGTTTCTCCAAGCCAGTCTATAAGTCAAACCACCGACCTTTCCTAAACTTCAAATGGGTTATCAAACTTTGGCGCCACTTTATCTTAGGTCTTGCCTCTCCAATTTCACCCCAACAAATTAGAGATCGATATTTTCTTCCCAAACTATGCCTCATACGGTTTTATCTAAATGTTAGAATGACAACTACTATTATACGCACTCAACCCTTGGTAACCATACGTACTATTGACTATTAACATCCATTGTTCATGCCCGTAGCATCTCATCAATAACAAGTAATGATTCCTCAACTGTTTACAAGGTTAAACTTAATAGCATTCCTACCTTCCCCAAAAGGACCTTCCCGAACGAGGTCTATCCAATCTATTTAACACTATGGGTTTTATACAATCGAACTATCCCCTAACGTATGTGAGGACTTTATTAATAACATCTCATCAAGCTATATATATAACGAGTAGAAAATATAATTCAACTTTTTATAACAAAATAACATACCCTTCATTACTTCCAATGCAACTAAATCACAAAATTTATAGTGATAAAACTCTCAAGTTCAACCTAGAACTCTAAATATTTTAATAAATCTCCTAACGTCAACATTCTATTATCACAATTCCATGTTCCAATTATGTTCAGGACTAGTGACAAATCAATTTTCAAATTGAAGGGTTGGCCGCCCACAACGGAGCCGATCCAACTCCAAAACAAAACCGAGTTTACAGCGACCGACACAATAACAACCCCACAATTTATTGAATCAATTCTCGGATCAAAACTTGAATACAACTAATCATTATAGGGAAACTAGGTTGCTTTTCTACTTGCTTCTGTGCGAACTATAACTTTAAAGTAACATGTCTTTCGAAAATTCACAACATCTTTCAGAATTTCAAATGATAATATAAAAAGAGATCCAAAGAGACCCGAATGGTTTACTTATTTAAAACCGGCCCATACCAGCTTTAATTAACTAAACCACTCAGAAATTTCAAAGGATTGATAAGCTAACAAAAATAACTCGAGTGATTTAATTATCTACAACCGTCCCATACCAAAGTGGTAGATAGTTAAATTACTCACGTATTTTAATTTACACGAAAATGGTTTCTCGACCTTATTAAATCATCTATCCCCGAAGGGCACAATTGCTCATACCGAAGTTCAATATACAATCCAAAGTTTTAAAGCACATTTAAAACATTTCTAACATAATATTCTTGTTTAACTTCTATTTATAGTGTAGCCACCACTCATAATATTTATACTTAGTTAATTTCTCTATAAGAAAACACAATCTCGCAATACTATTACTATCTCCGATAAATAACACTAAAACAACCATTAAGATTATAAACTAGGTAAATCATCCTCAATCCAATAATGTCTCAAGTTGTATATTCAACACTTTTACTTAATTTGAGTCATCTATCCCCTACCTTTGATATTAGTATCGTACTTAGCAACAACATATTGTAAACATCTAGTTCCCAATCAAATACTATAATTTCTAAATCGAAAATATAATTGGAACTCACATAGATCAATCATTCCCGAATTTCAATTAAACATTACAAGATACTCTCAACTTAACTCTCAATAACCATCAACAAACTCAAAATCCGTATAACGTCAATATCTTTCAGGCATCACACTAATCCCTCATATGATTCACGTAACTAAGTCGACCTATAGTATATAATCATCCTAAAGTATCCGTCTTCCAATAAGATTCATCCCCATTTTCCCAACTAATGATAATCAATTCTCAAAACGAACCATATACATATATTACCAATTTCAAGTTGATCCTTTAAGTCACCAATAACTGTATCTATTATACTTCTTCGCATTTACCCTATTTACCTCTCCATAACTAATACACAATCCACAATTCAAAACGGTCATACTAGATAGAAATGTTTTCTTAAGTATATCCTTAAAGCAATTTTTCACGGAAATTGTAACACTCCGAAAATTCAACTAATAACCATTGAGTATCCTACTAGTTTCTAAAATCAGTCATGCAAATTATCAACAAGTGATAACGAATACCTATTGCTTACGCTACTAATTTGAGATCTCTATAACCTTATAATTAACCACCAAGTATCATCTTTTCTAAATACAAGAACAATTTATCCTTCCGAGAATCGCTATGCTAGTTATCTTCTTTATCAATTAATTTCTCAAGTTGAATCATCAATTCCATCATCCCAATTTGTATACTCTATCTAGGGATCCGAATACCAAAATAGTGACTTATATCTACTCAGATTCGATATCCTGGTATGATACCTGATGAAAACCCATTTTTGAAACTTACTTGAAAAACACCACTTAGTCAACTTATAGGGTGATATTACTTACAAAAATATCTGATTTCCTATTCAATTTAGTAGCAAGAATTCAATCAATCTCTCCTTAGAGAATAAACTTATAGCACCTAAAGCAATTATATGTCAGTTCTATAAGGACTCGTACTCACGATATCTTATAAACCATAAAATCCCACTTAGACCATTATTTTCAATACTAGTCTCATATATCTAGTCTCCACCACGAGACACCAATGTATAATTACTTACGCAAGTTATACAACCATGAACCACTCTTAATAGGCCATACTTTCAACATTTACGCATATATGACATAATAGCAAATAATAACTTATCCGCCTCCACCACACATGGAGGCAAGTCAAGTATAGATAAGGAGACTCGCTTTTTGCGACAGTCCTCCTCAAACACATCAACTACTCAATCAATTCAGGTCACTATTACAATATTTCACGGATTGGTATCTCTACCACATCCACCGGCAATCCATGCCCACTTAATCACAATTATCATGAGAATCAAGAATGATTCGAGGTACTCTCCCAACGGAGTAGAACCTCCAATACATAAGGCAACTCTCGGCCATATATGCAAATAAAAAATGAAATGAAATGCTATATGAGAACGAAATGGACGGGGATTTATAAAAGTATGACCCCTAACTCCGGAGACAGGTAATATACCTCAATTGACTGTGGAGGAATCTATCTCTCAATAATGCTCACATTTCCTTGATCCTTTGGTTGGTCCTTATCCTTTTCTGCCATATAACAATTTCCTGCATTAAACCCTCGACGTCAGTTATCACACACTCTCACTCCGCTAGACTCTACCCGAGAACTCTAACCGAGCTCTGATACCAACTGTGAGGACCCCGAAACCTACACGTGTTCCGAGCTGGAGCGTCCTCAAACAAACCCCAAATATCCTAAACTTTTTTTAAAAACTTTGATTTAACTTTCAAACACTACACCATTAACATACCCATTTCAAAATAACTCTACTCCTTTCTACTATGGAGGAAGAGTTGACCAACTCCGAAAGTAATAAATGATTTTAGTTACAAAAAGATGTCGAATATAAAATAGAATCAAAGTTTATGAATACAAACCCTTTAAAAGAATTATGCCAAAAATACACATTCTACACCAACCTATACATAACCCGACAATTCCCAAAATACCACTTCTAAACTCCTTTCCGCCCTTACTTGGTCGGTCCACCTGTCTCGGAATCTAAAACAGTAAAGGGAGAGGGGTGAGAATAAATCTCAATGAGCTATTATGAATGCAGCAAGATGCCAAACAAGATGCAACACATAGCATGGTAGCACATAACACATTATGAAAGCGGTAAACACATTACGTTACCTCATTTTACCTTTTCCCGTCTGAACAATAAGTCGTACAACGTGGGAGTAAAACTCCACTCTTTGGTGAATTGCCTCCAAGACATTCACCTCTTATAGGACTCATACCCCGAGATCCATATAAGAAAAGATACCTATAATAGAGTATCCAAAAATAATATATTCCCCGGTACACCAATCGCAGCAGTCTCAGAAGGCTTCTTCATGCTCAATACGCCAAGTAGCACGGCCCCACTCGTGGCCACGAGAGGAGGGGAGGGTCACCGTATGATGGACCTTCAATCACTTATAGAACAAATCAATAATTGATTGACTTCCATCATACCCACCCGAACACATTCAAGCCCATAATAGTTACTTGAATTATAATCCACAAAAAGGGATAATCATATAACAACATGGTAAAATATACTCATGATTCATCCATACTATAGTGCAACAGTTCATGTAATACACTATGCATAATACCATTAACGAATTTAAATTCAAGTAAGGTATCCATATAAACACATAATCCACACCGGGATACCATATAACAATACCAAATAATCCACAAAGGGGATAAACAATATAGTCACAGGGTAAAATATACTCATGTTCAACCAATATCATAGTGCAACAATTAATTAACACACCATGCACAATATAAACAATGTATATGAACTCAATTAAGGCAAGGAAATATTATCGATCCATCCTACAAGGTCACTATACAATACTACATAGCTCCTATAAAGGCTCAAGCTCAAATTATCAAGTGGGAGTCACAATTTATAAGAGATCAACTAAGATTGCCAAACAATTTCGATTCGACTTAACGTGCTTCCGTAGTTCCATAGTAACCCAATTAAGGTGTCATTAAAGGATACAATTGCCCTAAGTATAACTTAGGTTAAAAGGATTATTTCATATCCGAAAGGGTCAGGTTCCAAACTTTATATTGGTTAAGGATCAAGCTAGGAGGTTACTAGTGAAAATTCAATAAACGGGGAACTAGGCCAAATCTGCCAACATGGGCGACCGCCCATAACCTCTTGGGCGACCGCCCAAGAGGGATTTCCAAGCACCCTAACTTCTGCCAAGATGGGCGGCCGCTCATCACCACTTGGGTGACCGCCCAAGACTATTTTCAGCACATTTCGAATTTCCAACTTATTTTTACATAGATTATTTTCCCTTAAATCTTTCTTCATTTCAAGAACACCAAGGAGGATTCTAACCTTACATAACTCATCTTAAATCATCCAAACCCAAGATAATATATACTTAGATTATTTACCACTTAATTTCCCACCCATTTCACTATCACATTCTAATTATAAACTTCTTAGTTTAATCAACCCAAATAATCATAAACCTAGATTATTCCCACAAGATTTCCAACCCCTTCACCAATACATTTCAAGTTAATTCCTTTGAACTAAATTCACCCATTTCATACAATCAACTCAACCTCTAAGAACCATAACATCCTTCCATGTCATTTATCACATTCTCAAGTCCAAAAGTGGTCTAAAGCAATTAAACAACCATTATCATTACAAGAACAACATTAGCTAGTTCATGAGCATTCATAGAAGGGAAGGGTCATAATAACTCACCTTGGAATAGGAGACGGATTATGGATTTCTTGAGCTTGAAGAACTCCTCTTGGTCTCCCGATTACAAAAGTGGCCTCGGATCTAAAAATGGTGAAGGTTTGATCTTGGTAGGAGCTTGAGAAGATGAAGCTTCATCCATGGAAGGTTGAGAGAGAAAGTGAAGAGAAGAAGATGAAGAAGGAGGGAGGAGTATAAATGTGGTCAAGAGAGAGGGGGGGGGGGGCGGCTCAAGAGGGATTTGGGGAGGATTTTTAGGGGAGTTGTCCCCTACTAAAATTACTCCCTACCAAAACTCTTTCATTATTTTTAAATTAATTCTCCCAACCCAACATTTTATTTGTCCAATTTATTACCACTCCATTTTATTACTTTATTTATTTCTACTTATTATTTTTCCTTATCATTCTATCCTAATATAAGAAATTTACAGATATAAAATAAACACATAAGGTTGATATTAATATTACAAGTATATAATGTTATATTAAAATTGTGTCTAGGGTTAGGGTCGTTACACATCTTCACAAATTTCACTAGGCCATGGTGCCCCTGCCTACCTTCTGGTTGCTGTTGTGCTCTACCTTGGTTCTGATTTGTCATATTCTGAAGAAATACTCGGAACATGTCCTTCATTTCTGCATTCGGATTACCAACATTTCCCAAATCCCGATCCTGATCGCCATCATTAACCGCCATTAGAACAAACTCCTCCACTAAACACTCGACGTCAGTTATCACACACTCTCACTCAGCTAGACTCTACCCAAGAACTCTAACCGAGCTCTGATACCAACTGTGAGGACCCCGACCCGGAACTTACACGTGTCCCGAGTTGGAGCGTCCCCAAACTAACTCAAATCACCTAAACTTTTTAAAACTTTGATTTAACTTTCAAACATAAACACAATTAACATAACCATTTCAAAATAACTCCACTCCTCTCCACATTGGAGGAAGAGTTGACCAACTTTGAAAGTATTCATCTGTTTTAGTTACAAAAGATTGTGGTTATAATATAGAAATTAAAGTTTATAAATACAAACTCCATAAAGGAATTATACCAAAATACACCTTCTATGCCAACCTATACATACCCCGACAATCCCCAAAATATCACTTTCAAACTCCTCTCCGCCCTTACTTGGTCGGTCCGCCTGTCTCGGGATCTAAAAACATTAAAGGGAGAGGGGTGAGAATAAATCTCAGCAAGCTATTATGAATGCAGCAATATGACAAATAAGATGCAACACATAACAAGTTGCACATAACACATTGGAAAAGCTGTAAACACTTTACATTACCTCGGTTTACCTTTTCCCGTCTGAACAATAGTCGTACAACATCGGGAAATAAAACCCAATCTTAGGTGAGCTGCTTAAGCAATACTCACATCTTATAAGACCCATTTCTCAGGGAACCATATAAGATAGTAGCAACTCTGTAAGGCTTTTGGCTCAATACAGATGCTATAACCCCGACCTGTGGCCAGAGGAGGGGACGGTCACAGATATAACATAATCCGATCACATTAGGTCACACTTCCATAATTGATCGTATTATGTTATACCCCCAACATCAGCTGATTAACACACTATCAAACACATAATAGTTACTTGAAATATAATCCACAAAGGGGATAAGCAATATAGGCACATGGTAAAATATACTCCTGTTCAACCAATATCATAGTGCAACATTTATTTAACACACTATGCATAGTATAATCAATGAATTTGAACTCAAGTAGGGCAATAAGGTATCATCAACCCACCCTACATAGTCATCATACAACAATACATAGCCTCTATAAAGGTCCAAGTTAAATCTACCAAGTTGGAGTTACATTTGTCAAGTTGCTAAACTAGGCTGCCAAGCGTTTTCCAAGCAATATTTAAAGTATTTCCCCAATTCCATTTTGATCACTTAAGATGTCATTATGTAGCCAAAGTATTCTACTTTAATCTAGGTTAAAGAGATTTCATTTTGGTTCTAGTTTGAATAGGTTTAAACAGCTCTAAAGTTGGTTCAAAGTCACCAGGCCAGGGCACGACTCGTGCCCCAGGTCATGACTCATGCCCATTTGATCCTTCCCAGATTCATGCGTCCCTTAGCAAGGCACGACTCATTATTTCCACAGGGCACGACTCGTGCCATTTCAGCCTTAAGTTGATCAGAACGATTTAACTCCAATTTCACGAGTCGTATCCACGAGTTGGCCATGGGCACGACTCGTGCCAGTGGGCACGACTCGTGCCACGACCAAATTCAGGTACCAGTAGCAGCATTAACTCAATATTTCAATAAACCAAAATCCAACCCAAGCTTCCTCTAATTTGTGAACCTAAAAGGGATTTCTAACTTTGCTAATTCCATTCTAAACCATTTAACCCCAAAGTAGCATATCCTAAACCTAGATCATTTACCACTTGATTTTCCACCCATTTTACTACCATATTTCATGATTAACCCTCTTAATCCAACTCAACCCATTTTCTTACACTCTTAATCAACTCTTATGAACAACAACATTATTCCATAACATTAACCAATTCCTCAACTCCAAGAAGGTTTCCAAAGCATCAAACAATCATGATAATAACAATAACAACATCCATAGTTCATGAACATTTAATGAAGGGAAAGTCATAATAACTCACTTAGCAAATATGGGATGGAATCAGGACTTTCTCAGCTTGATGTGCTCCCCTCTTCACCCCGAACACGAAAGTACAATTGAATTCCCAAATGGAGAAGAATTGAATGCTCTAGGACTTGAAAAGTGAGGCTTTAAGAAGGAGCTTCCATGGAAATTGGGAGGAAGGAAGAAGAGAATGATGAGGGAAAATGAGGAGGAGGATGGAGGAGTATGGGAGGCTTTGACTAAGAGAAGGAGGGGTGAGGGAAATAAGGGGAGGAAGTATGCCCCCCCCCATGCTTCCTTAATTAATATCTTTCAATCTTTTTCAATTAAACCCTCCCAAGTTCTAGAGTAGTAAAACTAAACCCCCTACTCCAATTTTTTATCCCACATACTTTAACCTCATTTCATATTTTATCCATTTTCTATTATTAGACTTCCCCCAAGATGCTTTATTTTATTTCCCTTGAAATCCTAAGGTTTTAAATTAATTCCCAACCATCTCATCTTAATATAAGAAATTAAAGACATAAATGAACACATAAAGTTAACATTAGTATTAAAAGCATATAATATGATACTAAAATAGTGCCTAGGGTTAGGGTCGTTACACTATGTTTATGTATTTGTTCATATTTATTGTACAAGATTTATGTAGCTAGTATATATTTTCCTTAAAAAATATATAGCTATCTTATATATATTTGGGGTATGGTCATGAATTATTTAAATGTTAGTTTTTGCTCCCTCTGTCCCACGTGAGTGTACACCAAAAAATTGGGCACAATTATTAATGAAAAGTAGAAAGGAGAATTAGTAGTAAGAGGTATTTGTGAGTATGAAAAATAAAATAGAAGAGAGAATGAGTGAAAAGAATAGTAAAATGATGGTATTATCTATATCTATATCTATATCTATATCTATAAATATATAATAACAAGGTTTTGGTAAATAGAGGGCCATTGGGCATTTTCGTCTTTTCACAGCATGGCAAATTTGCAATTAAAAAGGACAAAAGGCCTTGCCCTTGGCCGGCCTTGGCCTGCCTTGGCCTTGGCCTTGGCCTGCCTTGGCCTTGGCCGTGGCCTTGGCCCTTGGCCTTGGGCGTGGCCTATAGGATTTTATCCTACATCGATTAAAAACCAAACTCAAAATGTTATCCCTTCCCAATATATTGCTCAAGCTAAAAACCAAACTCAAATGTTATCCCTTCCCAATATATTGCTCAAGCTGGCCTAGGGAAAGTAATTTCGGCCGGCCATGGCCCTTGCCCATGGCCTTGGCCCATGCGATTGGCCCATTTTAACTAAAAAAAAAATTATTGTGTATTTACAAAGAATATATGATTAAATAATTTTTTTTATTAACATTTATAATTAAAAAAATTAAAAACAATATTGTGTATTTACAAAGTATATATGATTAAATAATTGTTTTATATAAAAAAATAAAAAAAAATTTGGTGTACAAATTTTTTTTTTTCACCAAATTTCATAATTTTTTTCCTCTTTAAATAGAGACTTTTTCATTTGATTTGGACAAATAAAAAAATTCCTCTTTTTTAAATATAAATTTGTTAATTATTCTTTACTTATTTTTCAATTCCTTTTTAGTAAAAATTATTTAAGTGTGAAGTAATTTTTTTAATTATAAATTATAATAATAATAATAATAATAATTTCAATAATAAAAAAAAATACAAAATAAAATAAAAGTGATGGGGTATAGGATGATGAGTTGAAATGATTTTGAATATGTATAAATAAAATCATTGTGTATTTACAAAGTATATATGATTATCTATCTATATATAATAACAAGCTTTTGGTAATTTAAGTGGGTATGAGGGGCATTTCCGTCTTTTCACAATGTGGCAACTTTGCAATTAACAAGAGGAAAAGGCGACGTGGCAAAATGTGATTGGTTGTTTTTTTTTTTTTAAACAAACTTGGACACATGTCGGTTACCTAGAGAGGGGAATATCCGTCTTTTCCTTGGCGCGTGGAGGTCACGCGCCGACAAGGGCACGTCCTATGCTGATTTTCCTTTTTTTTTTTTTTAATTTTGACATGTGGCACTATTTGATTGGCTGGAAGGATTTCAAAAAAAAAAAATTATCCCATTTCTTAGACCTCAATTTTTATATGTTAAATTAATTTTTTTTTAATTTTTTTTTCATCAAAATGCATAATTTTTTTCCCTCTTTAAAATGATACTTCTTTCATTTGATTTGGACAAAAAGAAAAAATCCACTTTTTTAAATATAAATTTATTAATTATCCTTTACTAATTTTTTCATTTCTTTTTAGTGAAATTTAATGAGGTGTCAAGTAAATTTTTTAATTATAAATTATAGTAAAAAAAAAAGCTCTTTTTAAAATTAATTTTTTTATATTTTTTTTCACCAAAAATCATAATATTTTTTTCCCTTTAAATAGCGACTTCTTTCTTTTGATTTGGACAAAGAAAAAAAAACTTCTTTTTTAAATATAAATTTGTTAATTATCCTTTCCTAATTTTTCGATTTATTTTTAGTGAAAATTAATTAAGTGTGAAGTAATTTTTTTAATTATAAATGATAATAAAAAATTCATTTTTTTAAATTAATTTTGTTTTATTTTTTTTTACACCAAAATTCATTATTTTTTACTTATTGTTCATTTTCTTTTTAGTGAAAATTAATTAAGTGTGTAGTAAAATGTTTTAATAATAATAATAATAATCTATCTATATATAATAACAAGGTTTTGGTAAATTTTTTGCCATTGAGGGGCATTTCCGTCATTTCACGTGGTGGGAAAGTGGCAATTAACGAGGCAAAAATCTGACGTGGCTAATTGTGATTGGATGTTTTGTTTTTTTTTTTTTGTTAAACTAATTTGGACACATGTCAGTTGGTTATGGAGGGGCAGTTCGGACATTTCAATGGCGCGTATGGTCCACGCGCCGACAAGGGCACATTAATGCAGTTTGGGGTTTTTTTTTTGAGTGCGTCTGCTGAGAAACGCGTTTCTCCATAACTATGGAGAAACGTGTTTTTCATAGCCAGAAGCTTTACATTTGATAACCAGAAAAAAAAAACCCAAGGCCAAGACCAAAAGCTTGGATATCCGAAGCTTTGCATTTGATAGCCGAAGCTTTGCGGTTGATATCCGAAGCTTTGTATTTGATAGCGAGAAGGATGTGAAATGTATATCCGAGAAACCTGTTAGGTGCATATCCGAAAACCAGGTGCATATCCGGAAATGTGTTAGGGCATATCCAAATTGCTATTGAAGGTTTTGGATATGTAAACCTTCAAATGTATATCCAGAAACATTTTGAAGGTTTCTGGATATTCATTTGAAGGTTTCTGGATATCACTTTCATAGGTTTCTGGCTATCTAGCTCATTGTCGCGCGACATGTCGGGACCCGTTTCTCCATAACTTATGGAGAAACGCGTTTCTCCCTAGATTTTGTGTTTTTTTTTTCCATGTGTCGCCTTCTGATTGGCTGGATGGATTTCCAATTAAAAAAAACAATCCTATTTCTTTGACCTCAATTATTTTATAATAAATTATTTTTTTAAAAAAAAAATTACACCAAATTTCATAATTTTTTATTTCTCTTTAATTTGACACTTCTTTCATTTGATTTGGATAAAAAAAAACATCTTTTTAAATATAATTTTCTTATTTATCTAAAAAATATTGTCACTTATTTTTATTATTTGTCAAAAATAAATAATATTTTTTTATACAAAATAAAAAATATAATATTTAAGATGCTATTTATTTGTCAAAAAAAAAAAAATTAGAAATTGGCCTTGGTTGGCCTTGGCCTTGGCCTTGGCTCGGCCGTGGCCTTGCCTTGGTTGGCTGTGGCCTTGCCTTGGCTCGGCCGTGGCCGGCCTTGGCCTTGGCCGTGGGCCTTGAATGCATTTATCCCACATCGAATAAAAACCAAGCAAAAATGTTATCCCTTCCCTATATAATGCTCAAGTTGGCCAAGGCTTAGTCATTTCGGCCGGCCGTGGCCCTTGCCCATGGCCTTGGCCCATTGGCCCATGCCCTCGCCCTTGGCCTTGGATCGGGCCTTGGGTCGGGGCTCGGATCAAGTTATTTTGTATCGGATTCGGATTTCGCCCTTAAGTCTTCGGGTTGAAATAAAACAAAATAATTTTTTTTATTCATTACCCTTGGCTCGGCCTTGGCCTTGCCTTGGCCTTTACCGTGGCTCGGCCTTGGCCTTTGCTCGGCCTTGGCTCGGCCTTGGCCTTGGCCGTGGCTCGGCCTTGGCCGGCCTTCTTTGGCGTGGCCTCGAGGAGTTTAACCCACATTGAATAAAAACCAAACTAAAATGTTATCCCTTCCCTATATAATGCTCAAGTTGGCCAAGGCTTAGTCATTTCGGCCAGCCGTGTCCCTTGCCCATGGCCTTGGCCTATGCCCTCGCCCTTGGCCTCGGATCGGGCCTTGGGTCGGGGCTCGGATCAAGTAATTTTGGATCGGATTCGGATATTGCCCTTAAGTATTTGTGTCGGATTCAGATATTTCAAAATAATAAATTTAAATTTTTCAAAATATTTCATAAATTTATATATATATCCAAAAAATATTGCCACTTTGTTTTATTATTTTTCGAAAAAAAAATTATTTTTTATACAAAATAAAAAATATAAATATTAAGATATTATTTATTTGGAAAAAATAAAAAAGAAATTGAACTTGGGCCTTGGCTAGGCCGTGGCCTTGCCTTGGATGGTCGTGGGCCTTGCTTTGGCTCGGCCTTGGCCGGCCATGGCCTTTGCCATGTGGCATTAGGAGTTATCCCACATCGAAATGAAGGTAAAGTAATCAAAGGCTTGTGGCTCGCCCTTGGCCTTGGCCTTGCTTTGGCTCGGTCTCGGTCGACCATGTCCTTGGCCGTGTGGCCTTGCCGCCTCCCTTGGAATGTTATCCCACATTGAAAGAAAACCAAAAAAATCAAAGGCTATTGCTATATAAGAGGCTGATGATGAGCAATTTATACCATAATTGGCTTTGGCATGGCCGGCCATTATCGTGGCCTTGCCATTTGCCTTGGCAGTGAGTACGATTTTTTTCTAAAAATAGTTAAAAGAAATTGTTAAAAATTCCTTTAAAAGGACTATAATTTGAAAAGAAAAAAAATGGCTTCCGTTAACCGTTTTAACCAGATAAACCGAAATTCGTTAAATATTTTCTCTTTAAGTTGAGACTTCTCTCATTTGATTTGGAAAAAGAGAAAAAAATCTTTTGTTTAAATATATATTTGTTAATTATCCTTTACTAATTTTTCAATTTCTTTTTAGTGAAAATTAATGAATTGTGAAGTAATTTTTTTTATTATAAATGACAATAAAATAAATTATGTTTTTTTAATTTATTTTTTTTAAATTTCATTTTTTCACCTACATTCATAATTTTTTTTCTCTTTAAATAGAGACTTCTTTCATTTGATTTAGACAATGAAAATTAATCCCTTATTTTTAATATAAATTTGTTAATTATCCTTTACTATTTTTTTTAATTTCTTTTCAGTGAAAATTAATTAAGTGTGAAGTCAATATTTTAATTATAAATGATATTAATAATAATAATAATTATTATACTAAAAAGAAAAAATAATATAATATAAAATAAAAGTGATGGGGTATAGGATGATGAGTTGGAATGGTTTTGAATATGTATAAATAAAATCATTGTGTATTTATAAAGTATATATGATTATTTAATATATATATATATATATATATATATATATATATATATATATATATATATATATATATATATATATATATATATATATATTTTTTTTCTTCTCAAAATTAAATAAGCTAAATTAAAAATATATATCATAATTATGTTCATAATGAGTTAATGTAAATAAATATTACATATTTTTTTAGCTGTACGAGCATTTAAGGGAAATTTTTCATTTGAAAAAAATGTTTGTTTTTTTTATGTAATTTTTATAAATAATTAAATACTTCAGAATTGTATGATAATATATTTTTCTTTCGATGTTTTCTTTATTTCTATTTGATATTTCTCTACTTTTTATAATTTTATTCTTTTCTTTTCTTCCTTTCAAGATATATGTATATTTAATATTAATAATTATATATTTATATAAATATAATTAGAACCACTTTGAACTTGAAGCCTCATTATATACAAAGGCCAAGACCATTTTTGATTCGTTTTCTTTCGATGTGGGAAATCTGTCTTGGCATTGGCCTTCCCTCTACCCCGGCCGGCCTTGGCCTTCGCCTTGCCTTGGCTCGGCCCTTAGCCTTCCCTTTTCTTTTGCCATGGCCTTGGCCTTTATCCCACATGAAAACAAAATCAAAGTAAGATGAATTGCCTTTGTTATATAATGAGGATGAAGCTTAGCCAAGCATGCATGATTCGTCCTTGGCATTATTATTGGTCGGCTTGGCCTTGGTCTTGGCCGGCCTTGTGTTGACATGTGTCAAGATAAAAAAAAATAATTTAATAAAAATTAATTTTTTTTACACCAAACTTCATAATTTTATTTTCTCTTTAAATAGAGACTTATTTTATTTGATTTGGACAAAGAAATTTTTTTTTTTAAATATATTTTTGGTAATTATCCTTTACTAATTTTCAATTTCTTTTTACTGAAAATTAAGTAAGTGTGAAGTAATTTTTTTAATTATAAATGCTAATAAAAAAATTTCTTTCTTTAATATTTATTATTTTATTTTTTTAGCTAAAATCTTAATTTTTTTTCTCTTTAAATAGAGACTTCTTTCATTTGATTTGGACAAAGAAAAATAATCCTCTAATTTAAATATAAATTTCTTAATTATCCATTACTAATTTTTTAATTTCTTTTTAGTGAAAATTAATTAAGTGTGAAGTAATTTTTTTTTATTATAAATGATAATAATAATAAATTATACTAAAAAAAGAATATAATATTAAATAAAAGTGATGGGTATATATATTTTTATTTTTCTTCTCAAAAATAAATAAGCTAAATTAAAAATAAATATCATAATTATGTTCATAATGAGTTAATGTAAATAAATATTACATATTTTTTTAGATGTACTAACATGAGTTAAGGGAAAGTTTTCATTTGGTGTTTTCATTATTTCTATTTAATTTTTTTCTACTTTTTATAAATTTTTTTCTCTTTTTTTATTCCTTTCAAGATATATGTATATTTAATATTCATAATTATATATGTATATAAATATAATTACACCTCCTTTTAACTTGAAGCCTCATTATATACCAAAATTCATATTTTTTTTCTCTCTTTAAATATAGACTTATTTCATATGATTTCGACACAGAAAAAAATCCTTTTTTTATTTAAATAAATTTGTTAATTATCATTTACTAATTTTTCAATTTATTTTTAGTGAAAATTAAATATGTGTGAAGTAATTATTTTTAATTTTTTAATTATAAATGATAATAAAAAAAAATCTCTTCGTCTCAAAATATTTTTTATTTATAAAGACGAATATCGGGAAAAATGTCCATCCATTATTTTTAAAATTTCGATTGAACTGTATGTCAATATTATAAGAAATAAAAATAGTATAAATTGGTAATTTAAAAGATGGAGATGAATAAGTGAGTTGGTTTTGATAAGGAAGTGGGGGATTAGGGGATTTTTTTTTCATTTAACGAAATTGTTCGTATTTTTATTTTCCTTCTAAAAATTAAATAAGTGAAATAGAAAATAAATATCATAATTATGTTCATAATGAGTTAATGTAAATAATTATGACATCATTTTTTAGATGTACGACCATGAGTTAATTGAAAGTTTCCATTTGAAAAAGAATGACATTAATTTTTATTAGATAATTATACTATCCTATTGGTATTACCAAAACTTTTGTTTTTATTTAAAAAATTCTCTTTATTAAAAAGAAATAAAATATCACATTTCTTTTTACTAGATTTCCAATTTTAACCATTTTTTATCAGATTTCAATAACTTATTTCTTATTTGAATAACAAGTTCGTGTGTTTTATTTATTTTTTTAAATTGATAAAATACTACAGAATTGTATATAGAGAAATGCATATTCCATATAATTTCTTTTTTATTTTATTCTTTTCTAATTTTTATGTACTGACAATGTAGTCTTTAAGAAAGTTTTTCATAATGTATAAATTAATTGAGTTCTTGATTTATTTTATTTTAATTTTTGTCTTTTGAATAATAATGCCCCGTGCATCGCACGGGAGTCAATCTAGTATATATAATAACAAGGTTGTGGTAATTAAAGGAGGTTTGAGGGGCATTTTCGTCTTTTTAATCCGTGGCGAAATGGCAAAAACCCAATTGAAATGACAAGTGGCAATCTGTGATTGGTCTTCAGTTTTTTTTTTTTAAATTTGGACACGTGTTGTCCGTTTAACAAAGGGTATTTCTGTCATTTCAAGGGCGCGTGAGTCTCACGCGCCGACAACGAAGCATTATTTCAACCTTTTCCCCTTTTTTTGTGGTGGACACGTGGCAAAAGACGACTGGGTTGATGGTTTTCAATTTTTTTTTTATCCTCTTTCTTTAACCTCAATTATCATATATGAAATTAATTTAAAAAATTTTTTTTTACAAAAAAATTCATAATTTTTTTTCTCTTTAAATAGAGACTTCTTTCATTTGATTTGGACATAAAAAAATTCCTATTTTTTTAATATAAATTTTTTAATTATCCTTTGCTAATATTTCTATTTCTTTTTAGTGAAAATTAATTAAGTGTGACGTATTTTTTATTCTAAATGATAATAATAATAATAATAATAATAATAATAATAATAATAATAATAATAATAATAATAATAATAATAATAATAATAATAATAATAACAATAACAATAATAATAATAATTTTACAAAAAAATAAAGAATATAAAATAAAATAAAAGTGATGGGGTATAGGATGATGAGTTGGAATGGTGTTAAATATCTATAAACAAAATCATTGTGTATATATCAAGTATAGTATATGGTTTTCAATTTTTTTTAACCATTACCCAAATAAAGTGGATATAGTAAATGATTTATTTTGTTTCTTATTTTTTTACTGGTTAAAATTATGAGAGCCTTAAATTCCACGGGCCTAAAGAGGCGCGTGAATGCATTAGTTTTTTATTCTTGTTAGTTTTAGTTTTTTATTTTTCATGGTCTTTTTAGTAAAAAATTAAATAAGTGTGAAGTATTTATTTTTTTACTAAAAATAAATACTGCACACTTATTTAATTTTTTACTTCACACTTATTTAATTTTTTATTGCTTAAAATTTTGTTTCTTATTTTTTTATTGCTTAAAATTATGAGAGCCGTTAATTACACGGGCCTAAAGAGGTGCGAGAATGCATAATTTTTTTTTTTGTTAATTTTAGTTTTTTGTTTTCCATGGTCTTTGTAGTTATAAATTAAATAAGTGTGAAGTATCTATTTTTAATAATAAATGATAATAATAATAATAATAATAATAATAATAATAATAATATTTTTACTAATCATAAAAATAAAGAATATCAAATAAAATAAAAGTGGTGGGGTATAGAAATATGAGTTGAAATGATGTTGAATACAGTATATATTTAATATTAATAATTATATATGTATATTTTATATTTAAAATTATATATGTATATAAATATAATTGCACCTACCTTGAACTTGAAGCCTCATTATATGACAAGGTCAAGGCCATTTTTTATTCGTTTTCATTCGATGTGGGAAATCTGCCTTGGCCGGCCTTGGCCTTGGCCTTGCCTTGGCCCGGACCTTGGCCTTCCCTTGGCCTTGGCCTTGCCTTGGCCCGGACCTTGGCCTTCCCTTGGCCGGCCTTGGCCTTGACCTTGGCCTTACCTTGGCCTTGACCTTTATCCCACATGGAAAAAAAACCAAAGTAAGATGAGTTGCCTTGGTTATATAATGAGGATGAAAATTAGCCAAGCATGCATGATTCGTCTGTGGCATTAACAATGGTCGGCTTGGCCTTGGCCTTGGCCGGCCGTTGCCTTGGCTCTGACTTTTTTTTTCGAAAAATAGGTCAAATCGAATACTTGAATCGAATAATTCGAATCTCAATTTTGAATCGTATACGAATCAATTTTTATATTCGAATACGAATACAAATCCAATTTTATATTCGAATACAAATCGAATACTAATCGAAATAATAATCGGATAAGATGATATTCGATCTGATTCGGTTACGCCCCTAATTGTGATGAATGCGGGTTTTGATATACTCCCTCCGTCCCACGTGAATGTGGACTAACTTTTTGGGTGTGGGAATTAAGGAAAAGTGATGTAAGAAAGAGAAAAAGTTAAATGTTGTGAGTATGAAAAATTAAATAGGAGAGAGAATGAGTGGGAGGAATAGTGAGGAGAAAGAATGTTGTGAGTGTAAAAGTGAAGTAGGAGAGAGAATGAGTGGGTGGAATAGTGAATATTCTTTGCCATTTTGGGAAGTTTGCATTCACGTGGGACGGACCAAAATAGAAATAAGTTTGCATTCACGTGGGACGGAGGGAGTATTTAATAAGTGAGATGGGGTAATATGGTTATTGTGTTTATTTTAGTTCGATATATCAAACAATTTATTTAATTTTTTTTTTAAAAATACTATTTGAATCATAGTAAATAAAGTATTAATAAATTTGTCGAATTTTCTATTCGTCTCAAAAAATTGTTTATTTATAAAGACGAATATCGGGAAAAATGGCCATCATTTTTAAAATTTTGATTGAACGGTATGTCAATATTATAAGAAATAAAGATAGTATAAATTGGTATTTTAAAAGAGGGAGATGAAGAAGTGGGTTGGGTTTGATGAGGAAGTGGGTGGTTTGGGGAATTTTTTTTCATTTAATGAAATTGTTAGTATTTTTATTTTTCTTCTAAAAATTAAATAAGGTAAATTGAAAATAAATATCATAATTATGTTCATAATGAGTTAATATAAATAATTATGACACAATTTTTTAGATGTATGAGCATGAGTTAATTGAAAGTTTCCATTTGAAAAAGAATGATATTAATTTTTATTAGATAATTGTACTATCCTTTTGGTATGACCAAAACTTTTGTTTTTATTTAAAAAATTCTCTTTATCAAAAAGAAATAAAATATCACCTTTCTTTTAACTAGATTTCCAATCTTCACCTTTTTTTAACTGATTTCAATAACGTATTTCGTATTTGATAAACATGTTCGTGTGTTTTATTTAAAATTTTTTAAATGATAAAATACTACAGAATTGTATATAGACAATGTAGTCTTTAAGAATGTATTTCATAATGTATAAACGAATTGAGTTCTTAATTTTTTTTAGTTCAATTTTTGTCTTTTGAATATATAGTAACGCCCCGTGCATCGCACGAGAGTCAATCTAGTTAGTATAAAAGTAAAGTAGAAAAAAGAATAACCGAGAGAAATAGTTTAAAAACTTTCTCACCTTGTACATTCTCCTCTCAAATAAAACAGACAAATAAGGAAATAACTCTCCACACTCATCATGGTAAAATTATACTCCCTTCATTCAATTTACCGTATATTTTAAAATGGTGTAGTAGTTGGAGGAGTCTGTCACTAGTACATAAAAATTGTAGCACTATCAAGATGTAATGAAAGTCAATATAGTTGTTTTTGTTTCACAATCAAAGGGCATCACTATTGAAATTTCTTTCATGTTAAGTTTTCTGCCATTCAAACTTTTATTATTTTATTCTTTTCCACATTTCTATTAGTTAAATTGATTTCTAGAAATTGCATGTCGTCTAAGATTTTTTTTCGTTTTTTTTATTTCTATTTATATATGCTCCCTCGATCTCACCTGATTTAAGATTTTATTTACCGACATTCTGATTGAGAAATACTATTATAATAAAAGAAAAGAGAATGGGTGGAGGAGGTGTTGTGAGTATAAAATGTAAAATAGGAGAGAGAGTGAGAAAAATAGTAAGAGGATTGTTGTTGTAAGTATGACAAGTGGATCTTATTAAATATGAAAATAATATAAACTTGCAATTTTGAGATGTCCTAAGTTGAGTGAGACACCCAAAGTAACAAATTATCTTAAGTCGGGTGAGCCGGAGGGAGTATAAGATTAGTGTCATTGGTTCCTAATGAGTGCTTTTACGTCCAAGGCTTTGTTTATGTTTTTGTTCATTTATTGTACAAGATTTATATAGCTAGTATATATTTTCCTAAAAAATAATTAAAAATGTAGCTCTTATATTTGAGGTATGGTTATGAATTATTTAAATGTTAGTTTCTATTTGTTGCTCCCTTCTTCTTATTTGCAGTAGAAATTTTACTAATTAATATTTGATTATTTAGTAAACTCTTATAAATAATACTTTTTGCCGGTTTTAAGTCGGGAATAACGTGCCAAAGTAACAATGTGCTAAAATTATAAATAATACATTTTTTGATTACCTATTTAGACCTCATATGAAATATAATTTAATAATTCATTAAATGTAATATATTTAATATATTAATAATAAATGATATTTTTTGAAAAAATGATTTAATTGTCTTTTTTTTTTTTGTTAAAATACTTTTGTTACCCATTAGTGTAACAAAAGTCAATATAGTTGTTTTTGTTTCACAATCAAAGAGTATGACTATTGAAGTTTCTTTTATGTTGAGTGCTCTACCATCCAAAAATTTATTTATTTATTCCCTATTTTTTATTAGTCAAGTTGGTTTCTAGAGATTGCTTACCGTTCAAGCTTTTGTTTGTTTTCAGTTTTATTTATACATATAAGATTAATTATTTTTCTAAAAAATAACAATAAAAAAATTGTAGCTATCTTATATTTCGGTTAGGTTTAACTCCAAGAGGCTCCCTCTCCCCAAATCATTCTCCATAAAAGTCCAAGCGAGATTCAAAAACATACTATTGAAGGTCGAGATCAAAATCACATAAAACCCCTCCCTCGTCAGCTTTTATAAAAATAATTTCAATCTTCTAACCTTAGGTATAAGAGTGTATTTTATTATGTTTTAAGAAAATATGAAAAATTATGAAAAAAATACTCTTATACCTAATTATAAATACTCTTATACATTTAGGTATAGGAAGGTATAAGAGAAGATTCTTTAATAAATTATGAGTCTTTTATAATTATTTTTAAGAAATAATGAAAAATGTGAAAAAAAATACTCTTATACCTAGGTGCAAGAGTATTTTTAGTCTTATACCTTTAGGTATAAGAGTGACGGGGGAAGAGTATATGTGAGCATGGGTTTATGTGAAATTTTGCATCTCGTTTGGGCTTCTATAACTTTTACATTTCACTTAGAGGCCTAGGGTCTTCAGATCTTTGGGTTATGGTTATGGTTATGAATTTTTATTTTTATTTTTGAAAATTATAATGGTTATAAATTTTATTTTGAAAACTAAATTAAATGGTTACAAATTAGAATAGTCATAATTGATAGGTTGTCCAGCAAATATACATTTTAAATGGTATACTTGAGTTCTCATCTCTCTTCGCAATTCAACTTCTAAATAAATATATACTCCCTCCGTCCCACTCCATTGTGGACTTACTTTTTGGGCAATGGAATTAAGAAAAAGTAGGAGAGAGAAATAGGTGGAGGAGGTGTTTGTGAGTATGGAAAATTAAATAGGAAAGAGAATGAGTGGGATGAATAGTTAGGAGAGAGAATGTTGTGAGTGTAAAAGTAAAATAGGAGAGAGAATGAGTGGGTGGAATAGTAAAGATTCTTTGCCATTTTGGACAGTTCTAACTGGAGTGAGATGTCCCAAAAAGGAAATAAGTCCACACTGGAGTGGGACGGAGGGAGTATATATTAATTATGTGTTCTGCATTTCTTTTGATAGATTTGTACAATTGGGTTGGGTTAGCTGGAGCTAAGAAAAATATACAACAAATAATAGAGGCATGTAAACTAAATTTAGCATATTTGGATTCATCTTCGTACTAGTGGGTAACTCGTGTTTCAAATTTATTAATTTTTTTAATATTTTGCATTTTTATATTTTATTTGATAAATTAGCATAACATCTTTTTGGTAGTATAAATATTTTCTTCGTTCCACTACAAACTACACACTTTCCTTATTAGGCGTCCCATTACAAATTACACACTTCCTAAAATAAAAATGTTTTATTACTTTTATATTAATGAGAGTCGGATGTCATATACTCGCAACAACAATTCAATTATTATTTCTTACCTCACTTTCTCTCTCATACCTAACTTTTCATACTCACAACACCTAATCCACTAATATTTTCTTTAATTATCGTGTAAATAGTAAGTGGGTAACTTGTAATGGGACGGAGGGAGTATATTTTATATGAATAAAAAAATTTACACTTATAAATTTTGTAGAATTGTGGTCAATTTTTCTTATCTTTTATTGTACATAGTTTTGTATTTATTATGAGTTAACTTCTAATATTATAAATGATTGAATTAATGATATTAGCTATGATCTTTATCAAATAATGATTTTATAATGTATATAGACACATTATCATTAGTAAATATTACTATTAGTTAAAAATATAAAAGTCTACAATGTATACATAATGTATTAGTAGAATATATGTTTACTATGTCTTAGAAAAGTAATTTTTCTAGTTATAACTAATATAACAATTATCATCTAAAAAATAGACATTTAGAAATTGATCTTATATAGAAAGTTGAACATCTAATATTTACCATGTATAGTAACTATTAGGTTATATATTAACCCGAGATAAGTACATATTTCGTCCTTGACCTATAGGCACTTTCTCGTTTTAGTCCGGAATGTATTTTTCTTCATTTTCCCCCTTAATCTTGTGTTTTTTGGGTGATGTCGTCCTTTCATCAATCCTCCGTTCAATTTCCGTTAAAAATGCCAATGTGGGATATTGACATCATTAAAATGCTTAGTTGGCCTATAAAGTTGATAAAAATGGCCGAGGTGAAAATACCAAGGGGTGGAAGTGTACGGTACTAAACTATTAACCCCATAAAATAACTTGTTAATATTAGTATTTAATAATAAAATTAAAAGACTATTTACATTTTTATAATTTTTTTATTTTTATTTAATTAATGTTATAGTAAACTTATTTGAAATATCTCTTTTTCTCCAATGATTATTAATTGATGTTATAATAATTTTATTTTAAATTTCTACTTTCAATTTAGGCTATTTTTACACCACCATAACTTCTACCAGAAACCACTTGTGACCACTCTAAACCTACCTGCCACGACCATCACTGCCACCACTACCACCATCCATCACCATCCACCACCACAAACCACCACCATCCACCACAACCCAATCACCATCCATTAAAAACACCAACAAGCAAATCCTTATAGTAATATTCTACTCCTACTAAATCAACACATACACAACACCAAGTTCGATTCAAACAAAAAAATCCCAGATCCGAAAAAAAAAAAAGCACCGCGATCTGAACGAAAAGAAAAATTCAAATTTTGAAAATATTGAAATAAAATCTCAGATCTGAAGGGAGGGAGAAGGCAGTAATGCAAGAGAAAAAGAGAGAGACGATGAATTTGCAAATGGGTCGGCTTAGGGCAGCAATCGGAGAGCAATTTGGCGATGCCGACGTTGCTTGCAATCATCTGCCGCCAAAGCGAGAGAGGGAAGGGGATCGATTTTAGAGATGAAGGTCGATGGAGAGATTGGGGCGACGGCGGTTGTGGCTGGATCTCGAGAACGACGTTGTAGCAGAAAGGAGGAGAAGGAGGCGATATGGGCGTCGGCACTGTGAATGGGAAGGAGAAGCGGTCGGGAATGGGAAGGAGACTGACTGGTTTTGGAGTTGACGGAAAGAGCGTAGAGGGAGAGGTGGGTGGAGTGTGAGACGCTGGGTGGAAGAGAAAGGGGGAGATGAGGAAGCCCTTGTTTTTTTCCCTCCATATCTAGGTCAAGTTAGGCTCCGTTTGTTTCGACGTAAAACATTTTTCGGAAAACGTTTTCCGGAAAATGTTTTCCTGTAAAATGTTTTACGGAGGGAAGGCGTAAAATGTTTTACGGAGAAAGGGTGTAAAATGTTTTCGGGTGTTTGGTAAGAAAAATATTTTTCGGAATGGCGTAAAATGTTTTATTAAAAAAAATGTTTTTAATCATTTTTTGTAACCACCCCACCCACCCCCCGCCTACCCCACCCCACCACCCACCCACCCCCCCCCCCAATTTTTTTTTGTAACCGCCCCACCCACCCCCTGCCTACCACACTCCCCCACCCACCCCCCCAAATTTTTTTTTATTAAATTTTTTTTGGGGTGGGTGGGGGTGGGTGGGGGGTGGGGTAGGCAGGGGGTGGGTGGGGCGATTACAAAAAAAAAAAAAATTTGGGGTGGGGGGGGGTGGGTGGGGGTGGGATAGGCAGGGGGTGGGTGGGGCGGTTACAAAAAAAATAAAAATAAAAAATTTGGGGGTGGGGTAGGCGGGGGTGGGTGGGGCGGTTACAAAAAAAAAAAAATTTTTTGGGGGTGAGTGGGTGGGCGGTTACAAAAAAATAATAAATTTTTTTTTTTTTGGGGGGTGGGGCGGTTAAAAAAAAAATATTTTTTTTTTGGTGGGGTGGGGGTGGGTGGGGCAGTTACAAAAAAAAAATAAAAATTTTTTTTTTTTTTTGGGGGTGGGGTAGGGTAGGCGGGGGTGGGTGGGGCGGTTACAAAAAAAAATTTGGGGGGGGTGGGGGGTGGGGTAGGGATATTTTTTTTATTTTTTTTAATTATTATTGTTATGTTGTACCTTGTGAAATTTGAGTTGTACATGAGGGGCACCATTTTCCGGAAAATGTTTTACTTAGGACAAGGTCAGTAAGTCGTTTTACTTAGGAAGGGCGTAAAATATTTTTCGGAAAACGTTTTCTCCATTTTCCGAAAAACAACCAAACAGCGGAAAACGAGTTATTTTCCGGAAAATATTTTCCGGGGGCTAACCAAACGGCGTAAAACGAGTTATTTTCCGGAAAACGTTTTTCGGAAAATATTTTACGGCGAAACAAACGGAGCCTTAAAGGAGGGGAAAAGAGGTTAAAATAGGGGTCTCATTTGCAATATTGTTTCCCCTTTTTTTTTTTTTTTATTTTTTAGGGTTACTAGTTTAGTAAATAACATTTTCAACCCTTGTACTTCCATGTCAACGTAATTCATTGTTGTTCAAAGCCAACTGAGCAAAATGGTGATGTATTATGCCACATGGACATTTTAATAGAATAATTGGCGGATGATCGACGGAAGAAAGACATTAATCAAGAAATATGAGGTTAAGGGGAGAAACGAAAAAAAAAAACATTTCAGAATAAAACGAATAAGTGATTATAGGTCAGGACTAAATAGGTACTTGTCTCATAGTTCATTATAAGTAACTAATATTAAAGTATTACCTAAATATTTTAATGTATTAGAAAACTAATGTTTCTAATTGTCATCTAAAAAATAGACAGTTAGATATTAATCTTATATGGTAAGTTGAACATCTAATATTTAGCATGTATAGTAACTATTAGGTTATACTCCCTCCGTTCCGGAACAATCTTCACACTTTCCCATTTGGGCGTTTCAAAACTTACTTCACACATTTAAAACTTACCTAAAATAGAAAGGAATCTTTACTATTCCCTTCACTCATTCTCTCTCCTACATTATTTTAATACTCACAACACTATTATAATTTACTATTCTCTCCACTCATTCTCTCTCCTATTTTATTTTCACACTCACAACACTTTCAATATAATACTCCCTCCTTAAAACCAGTGCAAACAGTGTTTGTGAAGTAAGTTCCGGGACGGAGGGAGTATATTAATAGTTACCCTATATACTACCTTTGTCCTCTATAGTAAGGTTCTTAGTTTTTTTGTTTTTTTGTTGTTTGTCTAAAGAAACTTTGAGTTATAATTAAAGATTAATCTAATTATCCTAATAAAAATCTATAACTTGTTATTAATACTATTTATAATGTTGTATCAATAACAAGTTTTAAATTTTTATAAAGATAACTAGTGAGTAACCCGTCGAAATTCGACGGGCATAATATAGTTTATTATTACTTATTGTTATAATCTGTAATTTCATTAGGTCATATTGTTTTGGTTTATTTAAATGAAATTACAGAGTATATGGAATGGATAAAGTATACTTCATATTAATGTTGTCGTTTAGGATGCAAATAATGCTTAAACCATGCTTTTCCTAATTGTTTTGGCTTAGACCATGGTGGTCATCATACATAAGCAAGTGTAGCAACATCTTGTTCATTACAATTAGTCCAATAAATATTAAAGGAGAAAGAGCATGTGAAGCGTCAAAAGTCATTAATTTTTTTTTTTTTTAAGTGAGGAGAGTGTTAAACAACATAAAAACCTGAAGGTGAACATCTATATCAAGAGAATATGAAAACCAACAAAAATGATTTGAAAAACACATACAGAAAAATATAGCACCTAATAATTATTTTTACATAATAATTCATGTTTTATTTTTACAGACCATTTTATCCCTCTGTGTTATTGCACCTAATAAATATTTATACATAATAACACATAGATAAAAATATAGCACCTAATAAATATTTTTACATAATAACACACAGATAAAATTGACTTTTAACTATGTGTTATTGCAAGGATTTTATCCCTCCAGGAGTAGCAGAATGTGTTAACATGCATATACAAGGGACTGAATAACTACATTTACGCATACATTCATTGAAAGCACTAATGACAAGCAAAGCACCCACAAGTCACTTAAATTGGAAAGGATCTCCATCCCACGCACGCACCAACCGCAGCCCCATTCCCACGCACGTACCAACGCAAGGATGTTGAGCACTAATAACTAAATATGAAGATATTTTATTTCATCTAAAATCATAAAATCAAAAGAATAAAATTAAACATAAAAAAATAAATTAAAGTCAAACAGTAAAGTAGCCGACTAAAAATCAAAAACTAAAAGAATAAATTAAAAAATTTTACCTTTAAATGTTTAATCCCAAATCAGAGCCAAGTCAACATTATTTTATTCCCTAAAGTTGAACTTCCTTTTGAAATTGGTCCAACGAAGAACGGTGAACGGAAGAAGCAAAGCAAGCTGGAACCGGAAGCCTCTGCCTGGAACAACGTTTGGTCAAGCCTGGCTGGAACAAAGCTTGGATCGACGACGCCGTCGTTTGATTGCCGCCGTTCTCCGATTGCGATTGGAACAAAATTTCTTCAGTTCTCTCAAGCGGGTTTGTCAATTTGGCTAGGCTAGGCGATGATTGATGGAGCCGGATTGTGATTTATGAAGCCAAATGGTATATGCCTCGCCGTCATTTTCTTTACCCGCCGACGAAAATTTCTCAATTTCAATAATTTCCCAACTCCTTCTTCTATCTCATCCTCTACCCTTTTAACTTTTACTCCTAATCATATCAGATTTGATAATATCACTAAACTCAATCATGTTCTCCAACTGTTCGATGAAATGCTCCAAACGCAGCCTCGCCCTTTAATCAAACACTTAACCCATCTGATTTCAGTCATTGTTAATATGAAACATTTTTCACCCGCCCTTTCTCTTTTGAATCAATTGCATATGCTGTGTATTTCAGATTTGTATACCATCACCATACAGCTAAAGAAGAATCGGACAGAACTATGGCGGCGACATCTTCTTCTTCTTCGTCCGCCGGCTGGTTCAACTGCTACTGAGTTCATCAAGCAGATAAGGAGCCACGAAATTGCCTTGGCAGAGATCAATAACCTTCCTTCCTCTCGGGCCATCTATCAGAAGAATGGGAATTTATATTTCCGCACGACTGTCCAACAGGCAACAACAGCTGAGCAAAGACAACTTGACTCGGCAAAAGCTAAGCTCCAAAAGCTCAATTCTCCCTGATGGAGCTATGTACGATTCATTCACATGACAATATTTCTTCGTGGAATTGTAATATCTTTTACCTCACTTGATCAGCACAATGGATTTATGTCTAGGTCTGATTGATACAGTGTATCTTTCAACAGATAGAATGTAATGCAACATGTTTCCTTATTCTTGGCTGCAGTTATTTTGATATTAGTTTGTAAGCTACACTTCTCAAGTACTTGGAATAAGGATTGTTTATTTGAAAGGTCTCTTACTCTCAGGTGTTTGAAGACTTTCTGTCCTTGCCTCTTAATTCCCTGAACTTTGGTGGGTGGGAAGCCTTAACCCTGAAACTTGCTATGACCTTTCATATGTGAGTGGGCATGGAGTAACAACAATGCAAACAACTAAAGAAAAGAAAGTATGGAAAGAGAGTCTCAGCTTTGAACATTCAAAGCTTCCCAAATATGTTGAAAATTTACATGGCTCTTCCATCTCTTCACGTTGAACTGATTTCTTGTGGAAATGAAATCTCCTGGAATATCGATCCTTGTAAAATAGATATAAGGGCTTCTACTGAGGTGGATACAGGAGTATCTGACCAGGTGTATGCAATGAGCTGTCCCATAAGCGTGCTTCTAAACCCAAGTCTCAAGCTAGAAAGTAGAAACTTATCTTGGGTGCTTGATTACTGATTACTGATTACCAATAAAAATTAGGTTTCTGTCCTTTATTTATAGCGAGTATCAAGTAACAGGGATTATTCTTACATCCCTATTATGTATCATCCTTCTATTCATTTTCCAGTGACAAGTCCCTTAAGTGGAGACCACAATCAGCTCTGTCTCTCCTCAGTAATCAAGCCACACATCTCGCATACAACCAACATCACATATATGAAATATTGAATGATGCCATTAAGGGAGTATTCTTAATCTTTTCTTTGTGAAAGAAAACCACTAAAGAAATGACTTGATACATATCACAACCATTTAAAGATGCCATTGTCTTTCAAACCAAGATCCAATACAATGATACATCAACAATAACAGAAATTTCATGAGTGCACATTTCCTTGCATTTAAAGAAATGACCTGTCAAATGTAACTTATTATTTTGGGACAGAGCATATGCAATCAATTTTGTGTAGCATATAATGGTTGATATGTTTTGATTGTGTCTGTGGGTTTATCTGATATGGCAATTGAGTTGTTCTAGCTTGTAGGGCTTCCAAGGCTCCAACTTATTTAGAGGGTTACAATCTATTAAGTACTACCTCCGTCCCAAAATACAACAATGATTGTTCAAATCCTACTTGGTACCAATTGTCACTCAATCATCATCATTAGATTGTGTGCATATAATGCAAAATATATGCTTTTATGTGCAGAGAGGTAATGTATATTGTCACTCAATCAACCACAGCTGCTTGCAGTTACTTTCCCGTGTTCATCATCAGCGTAATGTTATCCCCTTTCAAAAGGATCCAACCTAGATGCTTCATGGTCTTCTTCTTTATGCTAACTTCCTCAACTTCATCAAGAACCAAGTTCATGTACTCATCAAACCCAATAATGCGTCCTTCGATCCTCAACTCCTTCTGCTCAAATAGCCAAATCTGGATGCGAGCTTTTTGGAGGAACCTGAAGATCAGGTTGATGGGTTGGGTCATAATAAATAAAAAAAAAAATCAGATTCAAGAAAGAATGAAAATTTCCTTGCTTGCAGCTTGCCATATGGGGTGAATTTCTTATTGGATAGGTAGAATGAAAACTGCAGTTAGTCATATTATCTTGAAATAGGATTTGAATTCAAGAAAGTCTCAGTGGACATTATTTTGGTTGCATAAATCAGTTGCAGAAGAAGGTGCTGCCACCAAATCCCAACGTAATTGATTGCCTATCATGGCTGGTGTGTTGATACTGGACACAGTCCTTTTCCATATCAAAATCAACTTTTGTGTCTCATAAACTGGCTTCTTGCTTCCCAATTTGAAGTATGTATTATTAAGGTCTCTTTATTATAATTCTTGGTATAAGTTGTCTCTCTAATTGGGTCCTGCGATTTTTCTGCTTAACAAATTCGCTTATCATAAGCAAATCAAGGAAAGATGATGCAATACAACAATAGAAACTTTGGTCTCATGTCATCATTGAATTTGGAATGTGAAATCTGATTTTCGAATGTTATTGCCCTTAACAGCCTAGAGCCTTTGTTACCCCCTATTTTCACTATGATGAAATGAACATCTTCATTACCACAAGATATTTTGTTGCAGCAGAATCACTTCCTCAGGGATATTTAGCTCATTTCATCATTGAAAAAACATAGCACCACTAAATATAATAGCAAAGGTCACAGAAACTTGAGCAAATATTTCAATGTTAGGAAACCAAAACCAAAAAGTGAGTATTGAGGTTAATGGGGGGGGGCATACAACATAATACTATTACATCAGATAATAATCAGAAACCAAAATTCATTCCAAGCCTAAATCTGGACGAATAAAATTAAGAACCACATAGCATCACGAATCATTAAATCTGAAAGCATCTAAAACATCCATAGGAAGAAAATTACGAACGACATAGCATCACCTCATTATAAATCCCTCTTGATTGAGCAAACTGATAAAAACATTTATACCTGCAAATAAGAGACATCAATTCTATTAAGCATATAGGACATACAATAATTTCACAAGTGGTTAATATTTATAGATTAAAATTACCTCACAACTTGTCGAAAATTTCTTTATACACAACATTAGTTGTGGTATCATGCGTCTGACCATCTTTATCACAAATTAGAACTTTGAGCCCCTTTTTACTGGTTACTCTAGAGATTGCCACATACAACTGACCGTGGCTGAATACTGGTCGAGGAAGGTATAGCCCCACATGTGAAAGTGATTGTCCTTGACTCTTATTTATAGTCATAGCAAAGCAAACGACCAAAGGGAATTGTCTCCGTTGAAACTTCACGGGAAATTTTGTCAAATCGGATGGGCTCAAGATCATTCGAGGAATAAAAACCTTCATGCCAATATTTTTACCCGATGTCATTTTTGCTTCAACTACGTGCTTTCCGAGATTGGTGAAAATCATTCTTGTTCCATTGCATAGCTCAGAAGCTTGATCAATATTCCTGAGCAACATGACCATACACCCAACTTTAAGCTTGATAAGGTGATTTGGCAATCCCGAGCATTTAATCGTGTTAAGAAACTCTACAGAAAATACATCCTCGTGTCCTGTAATATCTCCATCCTCCTTAATGATGCTATCAGAACTCATATACTCAACCACTTCACCGGGCAACAATGACATCACATATTCATTTATAGAATCAACTATTTCATTAGTTGGTGCCAATACAGCTCTATTCTGAAAAAATCCATCAAGACTGATATTTTGTAATATGTCGGGATACGTATATTGAACGATAGCTGGAATAGGATCGACTGCATCTCTTATAAGAATGTCATCAGGTATGTTAAGATCAGCTTCTCCGTCATTTTCCTCTCCGGCATCCCCATCTCCGACCTGTAATATCCATTCCGCGAAATCTCTAATCTCTAAAGCATCTGAAGAAGATGAACCAGCCTACAGAATATACAATATGGTTGATATAAAATATTTTTATAAACAAATAATAGAAACATAAAATATTAATTTTTTCATATGAAATGGGTTTACCTGCAATCTCATGTTTTTTGTCAATTTAAGGACCTCGCAGTAGTTCCAAAGTTTAGATGAACTAATGGTAGCATGCACAATATCATTTCGGTTTCCTTTGGGAACAACCGGCAATATTTGCCTAAAATCACCTCCTAATACAACAACTAATCCACCAAATGGCTTATCAGAGCATCGACCATCTGATGTGCGCATAATATCACTCAAGCTCCTATCAAGAGCTTCGAAGCAGTGCTTGTGGGTCATTGGAGCTTCATCCCAAATTATGAGTTTTGTTTTCTTAAGAAGTCCACACACATCAGAATCGGGCTTGATCTTACTGCAAGTTGAGCTTTCATCGACCTGGATTGGTATACCGAATCTGGAGTGAGCAGTTCTGCCCCTCGGAAGAAGCAAAGAAGCTATACCGCTAGAAGCCACTGGAAGAACTATATCCTTCCTGCTTCTTAAGGCCGAGCACAATGTCTTATATATAAAAGTCTTTCCAGTCCCTCCATAACCATATAAAAAAAACACTCCACCATTGCCATTGTCAACTGCAGTCATAATCTTATCATAAACAATTTTTTGCTCATCAGTCAAACAGGAATATAATCTCGAATGCTCAGCTTTCATCTCATCTACGTCGTATGACATTTCATCTAATATGAGCATATTCTCAGCATCACAAATGACTGAATTGATTGGTTTAGGCATATCCTTATAATTTTGGAGACTGCTGCAATTAGCTGCAAGTAACTTATCAATTTGTTCCAATGCTAAATTTCTAATTTGCTCTTCACTAAGTGTTAAACCTGTATATAAGGAATAGATTTAATTAAATATGATAATTAAAATGTAGTATAAAAAATAATAACATAATGAACATGATAAATTACAGGGACATCATAAGATATTTCATAAAATTATCGAATCCAATACATTAGCAGATTTACCTGGATTGTTGAAATTCGTTTGATGCTTGTAGATGATATCATCCGACAAAAGATGCCAAGTTTTATTCCATACATCTTGTGGCCTCGACATACTATTAGACAATAGTAGCATCGCGAATAGTCTTCTTAAGTAATCCGCAGACCCCCATTCACTTGCTTCTGTGATTCCATCAACATATTTTTTGTCATCATCTAACAATCCTAGAGCATAACATGCTGCTTTGTAATCGCCGTGTATGATGTTGTTTACAATTTTCAAATCATCGTAACATTTAGCACCAGCAACATGATTTAACATCAACCTCAGATAGTATATTTCACCTGAGATAACAGTACTGATTAATAATTATAAGACAACAGATAGATGATCTAGATTGCGAAATAGGAAGAAAAGATAATTGAGAAAAAACAATAGTATGACTATAATAGATCTTATAGAACAATAAATAGAAGATATCACTTGAATCTATGACAGAGTTATAATTGAATGGATAATAGACTGATAACCTTAAGAATGCAATTAAATTTGAATGTTAGGTTTCTCTTGCGTCTAATTGAACTGGAGATATATTTGGACAATTTTCATGCATTATGGTAATGGGTAATTTGTTGGGTTTCTAGATAGATATCCAACCCATTATTGTATTAGCTACTTATTAAGTTACCTATTGAAAACTCATTTATAGTATTGGGTACTCAAATGGTTAAACCGATAAGTCATTTTTGATGTGTAAAACGGATGGTTAACGGAATAAATTTGGTGGATACTTGTGAGGGCTATACATATTTTGGCCACATGGTTACATCTCAAGTTTTGATTAGTCCTTGGTGGCTAACATGACATACGCGATTAGTATCCTACTAAGGCTGTGTTTTCTTTCGCTTAAAGCAACAAAGTTCATGACCTCGAGCTAAACATACCAATTATTGTTATCAATCAGCCAGTTATTCTATGAATATGATATTCTGAATCGTATTGATCTATTATATTAACTGAAGAAAGATTTGTTATGTTCTTCATATTATCGCATAAACATATTTGATATTCATGTAACCAACTTAAGCAGTAGCAGGAGACATAAACAATTGATTATTGAAATAGAACAACTTAGCGATTAAGCACTCTACTTCTATATATCGATGAGTATCTCACTTAATTAGGGCGAACCCAACATGTCATGCAGGACGAATACAAGCGAGAAAGTTTGGTAGTTTCTATTGTTGTGAAGAGTTAGTCAGTATCATGCGAAAGATTACCCCATACATCAGTCAAATATTACGTATGAACATTTTTTCTGGGTTTTGTTTAGAATCGCGGAGCAAGATAACTGATTCCAATTGTACTAATTTGCTACAGCTACTGCAATTTGTTGTCATTTGAATGTTAGATGTTTAGTATTTTAGGCACCCGTATGATCTGGACTGCATTATACTTAATGTACGCTATTTATGTGTTATCTGTTAAGGATATTGCAATTGATGCTACTACAGGGAACCAAACCAAGGTTGCTGGTAATGTGTGTGAGGCGCCCGCCATCTCCCAAGCCAAGCGCCCGCCTCACGTGTTTACAATCAAGGCCGGCCCTACAGTGTGTGAGGCGTACGCCTCATCCAAGACGAAGCGGCCGCCTCATGGCTCTGCTGCCTCTGCCAAAGCTACGGACTTCCATGCGCCCGCCCTGTCCATTGCCAGGCGCCCGCCTCGTGCTTTCTCTGTGCCTGTTCAATTAGGAAGCTGCAACAGCTTTCCAAAACTGTTGCATCAATAGCAATATCCTTAACATTATCCTTAACATTATCATTTACTCCCCTTTCGCTAAATAAATGTTCAATTTTCATCTGTGTGCTTGCCCCTTGAGCTATAGTGGCAGGAATGCTCTGAGTTTTTGCAGCAATAAATAAAAATTCTCTCTCTCTCTCTCTATATATATAGATATATATATATATATATAGATATCTATCTATGTCTCTCTATGTAATGGGAACTGGTTCAGGTTCCAATCGCATTTTGGTCTGCATGTTCTTCATAATTTGTGGAATTCAGCAAATAAAATGCAATGTCAGCTATGATAGAAAAGCTCTAATCATCAATGGCCAAAGAAGAATTCTCTTCTCTGGCTCCATACATTACCTACGAAGACATGCAGTCAAAAGAAGGACTAAGATATTTTATTCACTCAATTTCAAATGTATTTGAGTGCTTTCAGAGTCATTGGTTCATTGAATGTGGAAAAACTGATGAATTTGATGAATCAAGCAATGTGACCATATTTCTATAAATTTTGTACAACTCGATTCATCATTTGTGTTCAAAAGCATTGCAACAAAGAAGAGTTCTGGTGTTAATACATTCTATTCTTTTGATCAAGCTAACAAATGAAATACCCCCTCCATCCCCAATAAAAGAGTTGCTCTAAAGCTGAACCTTCAAATCTCCATATTTATATTTTATACAATTGTTTTTTTCCGAAGACATGGTGATTATCTAACACACATCCTAAAAATGCATTACTTTAGTATAATTCAAAATAAGTACAGAAAACAAAATGAACAGTTTTGAAAATTCTGACCTGTCATATACAACTCTCTTTTTGGGACGGGTAATTGATATATATCCACATGTTTGTAGAAAACTTTATATACATATGATATATGTATGTATGCATGAATGGTAAAAAACAATAGTATAACTATAGTAGATGTTATTCAACACAAAATTGTAGATATTACCTGAATTCATGGGGACATGAAAGATTCGTCCAATTGACATGCCTTTCTTTCTAGGACGCCATTCTCGCTTCGATTTATCCCAAACAAAATGTTGGGGAAATTCATAATACTTGTACAGTCGAGCCTCTGGATTCCCCATATTGTACTTCATCCATTGTAAAAATTGTGATTGACTAACAGTCGGTTTATTCACAACATCTGAAAGATAATCCCCATCTTTGAAAGGAATACTTTGGTCTCCTTCTAAATGGAAAGACAATCGCTCTACAGAAGGTGTCCTGTAATGGATATCAAATCCAAATATCCTCCATATAGCTTCACATGCAGAAACATAACGGCAATCAACATACCTTTTCACCTCATCATCAACACAGAACCTCACTCCTACTCTGTCACTTCCCTTGCTGATATACTTGAATAAATATTTTATTGACTTGCTTTGGTTACAGTATTCAACGTTGATATGAGCATGATACTTCAACAATAATTCTGGATTATAAGGTACAATGTACCTATTATCAAGCAAAACTCCACCTTTTTCAACATTGGCACCAGTGTCTCTCCTCATATAGATATGATATCCATTTTCGTCAACCGATGTCCCTTCATTAAAACTTTTAGGGAATTTCTTTGAGCATTTGTTTTTATCCATGCACGGGGATTTCGGGTTAGCAGCACCGCATGGACCATGAACCATAAATTCTTTCACAGCCTCATATAATTCTGGGTTCTTTTCTTTGTCGGGAATCTCTGCACATATCCACTTGTCAACATCCTCGGCAATTCTTGCTTGATCAGTACGTTTTAGAAAAAGAAGAATATGAGCATGGGGAAGACCTCGCTTTTGAAATTCTATGGTGTAAACAACTGCATTGAATAAGAATGAACATAATTAATATTACGGTACCTCATAAATAAAATAAAATATTAATTGATATATATTCCATCCGTCCCACTATTATTTCTACTTTTATAGTAACAATTTTTCACTTTCGATAAAGATAATTATTTTTTAATTATATTATACATCTAAGTGTGATCAAGTTAACCAAATTAGCAAAAATAGTGGAACGGAGGAAACAAATCAATTATAATAAACAATGATATTCAAATAAAACGAATAAAACGAATATATAGTATTATGAAATAATATCTTACGTGCAGTAGGCTCGCCAAAAATTTTCTTCTCCTTCAAATCCCTTATCAATTCATCAAGCTTAATTTTAAACACCCTACATAGAATATCAGGCCTATCTTCAGGTCTTCTCCTCTTTTTCTGAAGCAATCGTGTGATCTCTGGCCACTTAGGATTACAGGTAAATGTAATAAAGAGTGACGGATATCCTGTCCACTTGCAAATAGCTAACGCATCTTGAAAATTTTGAGTCATCCACCGCTGACCTCCTGTATATGTCGATGGCAATACAACTCGTCTGCCTGCAGATGACGGACCGGTATCTCCTCTTGAAACTGCATCCGTAAGTTTGCTATAAGATTCAATCCTCAAAGCGGGTTGATTGAAACGAATCCATTGAAGCCTCTGTGTATCCATCATAATATATGCATCAACCACAAATTGCTGAAATAATCTTCCACTTTCCATGAGTTGCGGTCCTTCAGTAAGCCTTTCTTGTAGTCTGAATGATAAAAACTCCTTCAATGAAAGATTGTCACGCTTTGCTGTAGGAGGTTTATTTCTAGGAATTTCTGTATAATATCCATCTTCACCATAAGCAAACAACAATGGATACTGAAGAGGCAGGTAACATGGATTAAATTCGTGTATTTGTTTTAATTGACCAGATCTCTCCTCAACCACTATATCTCTTACATCCAATGAATCTTCAATATCGCCCTCAATAAGAGCCGCGACTTCAGAAGCTGTCGGCAAATTATACATTCTTCCGTCCTTAGAACGCTTTCCTATCAGTCGAAGACTTACCACATTTGAATCTCTCAACGAAATACGTTCTGCAGCCATCCTGTACATCTTTGCCTACGGATTGTTTTCATCAACCATTTTTCTCAAATCCGCTACAATTGGTTTGTCCAAGTCTGAAGACTTTTGTTTACTGTTCATTAGAAATCAATAAATATAAAATTAGTATATATTCTGACAAATGATATATACGTAAAGAAAAAAAATGATAGACTACGTTATGAAAGAAACATGCCTGACAGCATTTATTCTGTTTGTTATTTCGTTATCAGTGTCATAAATATATAGTTGTGAGAATTGTGGAGGAGCTCCTTCATTCGGCAACAATGATCCGATTCGATGGACATTCTGACCTCCCAACTTAAAAGCATAAGGGCCTCTTCCTTGATTTACGCTCTTGTCAATTGTCCCACCCATTGAAGTAAATGAATACATCATGTTATATGCACGTATGTTATCCATAAAATTTTGGTTTTTTTTCGTGACTTTTATCTAGGAGATCACGCAGCAACTTAGGCGGATCTTTCAAGGGAGGAATTTGTACTTGACCGTGCATGCAACACAATGAGAATTTAGGATTTTTGGTTGGCTTGTTTTTTGGAGTCCTCTCTTCGAACCAAAATAAAGCATGACAATGTTCACATTCATAATTTGGATCTCCAATATCCCAGTATCCTGTATACGTGCAATAAATGTAAAATGTATCTGATTTTCTTCTAAAATGTAGCAAACAAAATACAATTAAATTAACTATTCTTAAAGTACAGTTATATTTCATAATTAAAATCTAAAACATACCTGTTGTTGGTTGTGCAATTTCTTTCATCTTTTTTTTTCTATTACAACGTGATGTTCTAGCCTTATTTTCTTCATTGGTTGGCAAGTCATTTTGAGATTGAATCCTCACTGAATCTAGAAAAAAAATATTAAGACGGGTATTAGGATGATATGATGATAAGAAATACAAAATAATAAATAAAGTAACACTGAAAAAATATTCAAATAAGTCAAATAGGTTACTTTAATTGCTTTCATTTACCAGTATCAATGTGATAAGTTGGGTGATTGCTCTCAAAAATTAAAGTTCCTTTTTAGTGATTGCAAAACCCCACTACTTTGCCTGATTGGTCTAATGGGTCTTCTAACTTTCAAGCTCATTTGATTAGTGCCGGTTGGATTGGTAGCTATGATAAAGTAAATGTGTAATGATTAGTAGTAATGCTATATATTTTTGCAGTATAAAATATTAAAAATATAATAATTAAATTTTACCTTTTGTAAGATTATATGTAGGAAATATTGGTCGAATTATATGACTACCGGTGGTTGGAGATACACCTGAAAGAAATATAATAAAATATTTAATATTTCAGGAAACATAGTTATCGTTCAAAAACTAAGAATTTAAAATTTTTACCTTTAGTAATTGTAACTTTGAAAAGCATATACTGCCTCCATCTATTCTCCAACTCATTTATATCCTATTTAACATTTCATACTCACACCACATATCTTTTACCTTTATTTTCCTTTATGAGTATGACCAAAAAATTTGTATAATTTGAGGTAGGACGGATGAAGTGTGTGTATGAATCTACCATTTATACAAAAAATCAAAATTCATTAATATTCTTACCATTCATAGTGTTAGTGATAGGAAATGTTGGCGTCATTAATTGACTTGGACCTGTGAATAAAATTAAGGGTTGAAATGATTGCATTTACGTAAATTAATACTGACAAAACTTGATTAAAAAAACGTAAACCCAAAAAGTAAAAGCAAGTATTACCCGGTGATGTTCTCTTCGTCATTAATTGACTTGTTGGCAAATCATTCTGTGATTGAATCATCACAGAATCTTTGTTGGTGATTTTCAAAACTCCAGTAGTTTGGCCAGTTGGCATACCACGCCTTCTCAAATATTCCAATTTATTTGTGGCAGCTACATTACTCATATTCGCATCACTGTTTGGAGAAATGTTTTCATTTCCTTGTTGTCGATTGACAGAATTAGAGTAATCAACATCCAATCTTCTTTGCAGAGATTGTAAACAACCTAAGAGAAAATTCATGAAATTAATTATAACATCATTAAACACTCTTTTCAATAAATAGTTTACTGGTGTGAGACTTAGATTAAATCTAAAAAGAGGCTATCGACTTCCTGGTAAAAAGCATGTAATCCCTCTGTTTGTGTATACAACTCATTTATTTCATATTTAAGTTTTCATACTTACAACATATCTCTTATACATTTCAAGGCTCCGCAATAAATAAAAGTCATCCGGTTAAGTTTGAATTGTACGAAGAGAGTGTATGTACGTGAATCTCAAAATTAACTGTACAATTTAAAAATAATGGTATTCTTACTGTTCATGTTGTTACTCGTAGGAAATGTTGGTCTCATCAAATGTCTTGGACCTGGGGATAACACAAAGGGATTGAAGTAAATGCATTTTAAGAAGGTAATATAATAATAACAAAAATAAAGAAAAAAGAAGTATATTTATGAATACATTTGGAATGACAAAGTAATTAAAAAAAAAAGTAAGCAAGTATTACCCAGGGGTGTTTTCTGTGATTCAATCATCACAGAAGCTTTGTCAGTGGTTTTCAAAACTCCAGTAGTTTGGCCAGTTGGCATACCACGCCTCCTCAAATATTCCAATTTATCTGCAGCTAATTCAGTACTCAAATTCGCATCACTGTTTGAAGAAATGTTTTCATTTCCTTGTTGTCGAATGCCAGCAACAGAGTAATCAACATCCAATCTTCTTTTGAGAGATTTTACACCCCCTAACCGAAATTGCATTTTAAAAAGGTAATATAATACGTCCGACAATAAAGAAGAAGAAGAAGCATAGTTATGAAGAGATTCGAAAACGCAAAACCATAAACCCAAAAATTAAAAGCAATTAATACCTGTTGATGTTCGCGTTGTGTCTTTTTCATTTGTTGGCAAATTATTCTGTGATTCAATGATCACAGAATCTTTGTTGACGGATTTCAAAACTACTGGAGTTTGTTCAGTTGGCATACCACGCCTCTTCAAATATTCCAATTTGTTTGGAGATAATACATTACTGAAATTCGTATCATTGAATGGAGAAATCAAATTTGAATTTGAAATTTGAAATTTGATTTTCCGAAATTTATGTTCTTTCTGTAAATTTCGAATTTGTAAATTAAGTATACTTTATGAAATTTGATTAATGTGAATATGAAAGGTTTGGGATAATCAAATGACCATTAGATAATTTGTGTTCTTTCTGTAAATTAAGTATACTTTATCCCTGAATATACTCTGTAAATTAAATAATTTCAAGGACCAAAATTGAAAGGTCCTGTTTGCTTAGATCAAATTAAAGGTTAGGCAGTTAAGGTTTGACAGCTGAGGTGAAATCTTAGGCATCGAGAGGGATGCTTGGTTTTAAAGATTAGAGTTAAATGTGCAGCGGAATAAAAGTGTTTGAAATAATGTAAAGACAAGTGAATAGTGTATGTGTGTGTATATGTGTGTGTGTGTTGTGTGATAATACCAATTGAACACAAGGAATTTTAAGGTGGTTCAGAGTTCACTCCTCCTACGTCCACCCTCACTGTCAACCTTGACAAGTGAGATCAATCCACTTAAATCTAGTTCCCGTTAAGATTTACAAAGGATTGGTTAGGTAAGTTCCTTGAACCTCCTCTTCCTAATAAGTACAGTCTATTAGGGATCAAGCTCTAATCTGAGCTATTCTCACTGCCCACTTAAAGTCAGTCTTAAGGGGCTCTTACAAATCAGTTTATACACCTGAGATCAGTTACAAGTGTCTTAATATTGTTTTGATTGTTGGTTGCAGGTTGAGAAGGTTTGGATGCAAGGTTTGTAGAAGTTGGGTGTGTGTAAAGATTGGGGTGAGTCTTCAGTCTTGGAGAGTTCCTTTTATAAGCTAGGAAATAGCCGTTGGAGGAGACAAGGAGACAAGGGAGTGAATGCATGTTGGAGTTGCATTTAGTGCCTTTGTTGACTGGAGAATGCATTAGGCCGGAATCTGCAACCAAGCATGTGATTATTATGAAGATGAGCCGGCAACATCTCGTATGGAGAGATTGGGCAAGGCACATCTTGGTCATCACGGGATTTCTTCATTGCTTTGATGTTGAAGATCATAGCCGTTGAGGGATGAAGTCTTTCTTTGTGAGAGAACCTTAGCCGTCGAGCTAAGTTCTTGGTCTAGAAGGTTTAGGCAATATGTAAAGTATCATACTACACATGTAATTAGATACATTAATGTATATGAGTGGTTTTGAGTGATATCTTTGTGAGATGATTGAATCATAGCTGTCCAGTTGATATATATAGAATTGCAGATTGAAGTTGATGGCTTGGCTGTCCAAGGTCTTAGGCTGTCCAATGTCATATGTTATCTTGGCTGTCAGATAACATATGATATATTTCTTTGTCAAAACCTATGGTAACTATGTGGCTTACATAGTTAGGTCCTAACAATTTCCCCCTTTTTGGCAAAGTAATATATCTAATAAAGATATAACCTGCAAGATACTCAAGAATGAATATACCAATGAAGATGAGAACAATCTTCTTGATTCAATCAACTGAGTCTTTAAAACAAACATATTATCCAAAGTAAACAATGTTTTTAAAAGCAGGAATTAAAGGTAGGGATTTAAAAGAGGACTTATCCAAAAAGACATAATATTTTCTTAAGAAAATTCATCTCTTTCTCTTCTTGCTGCAAGGATCTCCTCTCTTTCTGCAAGTAGCACTCTCTTCATCTTGTCCTCAACACCTCTGTAGTACATCTCATTGTTCCATTCCCAGCTCATCTCATCATCATAGGTGAAGGATTGGTTTTGCCTTTCCTTGAGAACAGCTTTGGACAAGGGCTCTTCATCATTTCTCAATCTCAAAGTCCTTCAGAAGCCTTGAAAATGTTTTCAGGGATGGGGGAAGGATCTGAGGGACTGTCAGAGGGAGATTCTTGACTTGAGAGAGGGATAGCTGTCAGAATGGGAGACATAGGGCTTTTATTCCCCCTTAACAGAGGCTCATCCTTTTCAGAGCTAGAGCTATTCCCCCTATCTTTTTCAACACTTGGCTCATTTGGACTAATGTTAGAGGGATTAAGATTTAGGATGCCTTGAGCCACAGAGTCATGAGGTGAACTAGATTGGTCTTTGGATGATGAGGGTTGAGGAGTGGTTGGTTTCAACTTTTTGGATAGGGGAGCATTTATATCTGTTTTGCTCTTCCTAGAGAAAGTACTGAGAGTAGGAGAAGGCTTAGAGATTACCTTGGATGGGGTTTCGGCACTTGAGACAACCTTAGCCGTCGGGGATGAAGCTTCCATAGGCCCTGTCCCATGATCGTCCAACCTTAGTCAGTCCTCACTTCCATTAGTGATTCAAAAACTCTTCTCATATCTTCATCAAACTCATCACCTTGGGCTTCACCGGCAAACACAAAGATCGGGGATTTCTTCTTCTTCACCATCATACTCATCAATATCCTTGTAGATAGGATCTGACTGAGTCTCTTCACTTTGTCGGCATGTTCCTCGGCTACCATCTTTCCTTTGTCGGTTTCTTGAGTACTTTCTTGCTCAACAGCTATCTCCTCTTGAATTTGCTTTCCTTTACTAAGCTTCTTTCCCTTTCTGTTTTCTTCATCTTGGCTAGGCTTTTTCTTCTTTTGATTTTGGCTTGGGAAGTCTCTTGAGCTCTTTCTTTTATGACAACACCTTTGTCATGCTTTCTCTTGGATCTTTTATCATTCACCATGTTCACCAATCCCTGCCATATCTTCATATCCTTCTCGCTTTCTCTTTCAATCTTTGAGAGGCTTCATCAAAATTCTCGGAGCCGTCCCCAAGCTCTAATTTCTTCTTGCCCTTCGGTTTGAAGGTGCTCAAATTGAAGCTTACGGTTGATACTAAAGCTGCAGACTCAAGCCACTCATCCTTAAGGGGAGGATTCAACCTTGGAATAATATGATGGAGAATACCACTCATGAATCTGAAATTGTTCATCCTTGGATTTTGTTTCTTGTATTTCCAAGGAGAGGGAGATATGGCTAATTGAAAGTTGTGAAGTAAGGCAACACTCCAGTTAACTTCTTTGGTTATCAAACTTAGGGCTTGCTTCCATTCATTGGGACTTATTTGATCAAATGATGACTGCTTTCCATCAAACCCTTTGATCACAACATCCATTAGGGTTGATTTGAACAAATCAAGGTCCTTCTTTTTGATTGGTTTGTCCTGAACCAATAGATAATTACAGCTTGGTTTGTCAAAGAACCTTTTGTAGAAGGGTTCCAGGTTGTTGTCCTTTCTATTCCAGAGATTTGAAATACCATTGCTTTTGATGGGAATGTTGTAAACCTTGGACACAATCTTGGGGGTCACATTGATTTCAGTACCTTCAATGATGGTTTTGATTGCCCCATGATAGTCTTTCTCCTTTCATAAAAATTTCTCTGCCATGACTTCTCATAGATAGGAGGTTGAGCTTCCATCATAGTGCAAAGATGATTGGATTCCAAGAGTTCTTTGATGAGAGCTCCAACATTGTGCTCATAGAACTCAGGTTTGATGTAGTATCCATGGGCTTCAGGGTAAGACATGTTTGAACTTTAGAACAGAGAGATTTAGGGTTTATGAGAAGAAGAACAGAGGGAATTAAAGAATGAATTTGGAAGGGAGAATAGTGATTGTTTAACCGAGGATTAAATCGCAAGGTTAAATGATAGTTTTGATATGGGGATTGGTGGAGTTCAACGGCTAATACGTGGGTTCTTGCAACGGTTAAAATTTTGCATTTAAGAGGGAGACTGTTCATGAACGGTGATATTTGTCTCCACTCATTACTTGTACAATAACTTCCCATAAAACATGGGAGTTATTTCCGTACACAAAGGCGAAATTTCGAGTGAATAAACAGAGTCATTAATAGATAAATGTTAGTGGCAAGTTCCAAAACATCCTCGATTTGGCAAGAACCAAATTCATAGGCTGTCGAGACTTAATTACCACCAAGTCTATTTTGAATGATCATTGCCTCTAATTTGTTGGCTGAATTTGGCTATATAAGGAAATGATTCAGATGAAGAAATTTACCAAATTCATTTCATTCATAGAGAAATGGGAAGACTTGTTTCAAAGTTCAGTCCTAGCAAAATGGCTAAGACTGCAAAGAGACTTGTTTTTCAAAGTCCAAGGGTAGATGAAACAAGAGAGGCAAGGTTTGAGAGGGAGTTTACGTCATATAGGCTCCAAACCGATGTAGGTTTGGAGCGGAGGTGGATCAAATACTCAAAGATGATCCCAATAAGGAGGAGGAGATGAAGGAGAGAGAGATAAGAAGAAAGTTTTGGGAGGAGGAGAGATTAGCACTTTTGGAAGGTGAGGAGAATAGGTTAAGAGAGAGAGCAAAAGGTAAGGGTAAGGCTAAGATAGTTGAAGGGGGAACCAGTGGTCGACGGCTAAGGTTAAGCTCGTCAAGAAAGGAGAGAGAAGGAGAGTCAAGTAGGCCAGTTAAGGACAAAGTTGAAAGGGTTTATACCTTGGGAGAGCTAGTGAAGCTTGACAGTGATGAAAGGATTAAGGTTGACACAAAAATTGGTCAACTCGATTTCATAGTGTCAAGGAATTCACATTTGTCACCGAGGATTCTCTAACTCTTAGCCAAAAGGTTCTTGAAGGAACTAGAGATAACTTTGCAGGAGTGCAAAGTTCTCCTTCCAAAGTCTATATGAAGTTGTTTTCTCAATTTCTCAAGTGTTTGAGTCAGTTTGCTCTAAATGGTGAGGAGGATGAAGGTCCTCGGTCGATCAAGCTATCATTGCACAGTAAGTGCAAACTCTTCAGGTACCTTCGGTTTTATCTCACCACTTAGTGAGTATCCTCCCTATAATGCGGTTGAAGAATGGTGGCCAAGGAGGGTCTGTCCTTCTTTGCGGTTCTCAACCTCTGCAATTGATCCATTCATGGAAAGGCACCTGTTTGGTTGGAGAGATATGGAGATATCAAAGAGAGTGCATACCAAGCTCCGAGACATTATTCATAGTGATAGAGGATATGGGGATGATTGCTTCCAAGATCGGCTATGGGATAAACAGGATTGACATCCTTAGGCTGTCAAGGCTTTTCGTAGGTGTTTGTTGAGATGAGAAGGAGGGTTGATGAAGCTTTTGGTACTATGGGTTTATGGTTGTTTTTATGGTGTTTGAATTTACGTAATGTAGGAATGAAGTTTGGTTTGATAGGTAAGAAGCTTTTGTATTGAGAAATAGGTTAGGCGTCGACAGGTGTTGTTGACTGACCATAGAACATGTTTGGTTCCAATGAATAAGAGTTTTTCCCTTTGATTTATTTTGGTAGATTAATCATGCCTAGCATTGCTCTCAACATCTCAAATCTTTTCTCATCCATAGCCTTTGTTAGGATGTCGAGACATTATTTTCGGTACACACTTTAGCAAGACTAATGTTTCCTTTTTCAACATGGTCTCGATGAAGTGATGTCGACCTCAATATGCTTTGTCTTTGAGTGTTGGACAGGGTTTTCTGTCATGGCAATGGTACTTGAGTTGTCACAAAAGATTGGGATGTTGGACAGATCAATTCCAAAATCTTGTAATTGACTTTTGAGGTAAAGTATTTGTGAACAACACAAACCAAGAAAGAATATATTCGGCCTCGGTTTGTTGAGGTGGCTACCGAGGTTTGCTTTTTACTTGACCATGAAATGATTCTAGATCCAATGAATTGGCATCCACCACTTGTGGACTTTCTATCTAGGTTACACCTGCATAATCGTAGTCGGTGAATCCAATTAAAGAAAATGGGGATTCGGTAGGATACCACAATCCATAATCGGGGTTCCTTTGAGATATCTCGGAATTCTCTTGACGGCGAGAGAGATGAGACTCCTTGGGATTTGCACGAAATCTAGCACAAAGACGAGACACTAAACATAATGTCGGGTCTTGAAGGCACATTTACATAGAGAAGGGATCCAATGTAGCTCTGTAAAGTGTTGGATTTACACTTTGGCCATCGGGATCGACATGAAGTTTGGTTGTGGTTGACGGTGGAGTTTTAGCAGGTGAAGAAGATTGCATGTCAAACTTTTTGATCATGTCCCTTGTATATTTAGCTTGGTTGATGAATATTCCTTCCTCCATTTGCTTGACTTGAAGGCCCAAAAAGAATGTAAGCTCACCAATCATGCTCATTTCAAGTTGGTCCTTCATAATATTCCCAAATTCGGTGCACAAGTCTTCATTTGATGATCCAAAAATGATGTCATCAACATAGACTTGGATGAGCAATCGATCATCTCCATATTTTTGATAAACAAAGTGTTATCAATATGGCCCTTGGTAAATCCTTTACCAAGGAGATATCTGGATAGGGTGTCATACCAAGCTCTTGGTGCTTGTTTAAGTCCATATAGTGCTTTGTCCAATTTATATACATGATCGGTGAAATTTGGGATGCTCAAATCCAGGAGGTTGAGAAACAAACACTTTTTCATTTAGGATTCCATTTAGAAAGGCACTCTTAACATCCATTTGAAACACTTTCATTTTCTTAAATGAGGCATAGGCAAGAAATAGCCTTATAGCTTCAAGTCTTGCAACTGGTGCAAAAGTCTCATCATAATCAATGCCTTCTTCTTGTACTGTATCCTTGAGCAACCAGTCTAGCTTTGTTTCTTATTACAACACCCTCTTCATTCATTTTATTCCTAAACACCCATCTTGTTCCTATGACAGTTTGGTTCTTTGGCTTAGGAACAAGCTTCCAAACTTTTGTTTCTTTCAAATTGCTCTAGCTCTTCCTCCATTGCTTCTATCGATCTGGGTCTTGGAGAGCTTCATTTATCTTTTTGGGTTCAATTTGGGAGATGAAGGCACTCAAAAGAGAGTCAAGAACGAGGCATGTTAGGTGGTATGTCCATTTTGTGTATAGAGCGAGATCTATATAGATGTTTTTGTTTGGAGGGATAATGTGGGTAATTGTTTCAGGTTGAGGAATTGATTGAGAGGAGTTGTTATCAAATTGGATAGGTTCTTCTTCAAGGGGATTTTGATTTTTGGATGAAGGAAGGTTAATTGATGCATCATGACCGCCGGATGCACCATTGCCGTTGAGAGAGGATTCATGGTACATCGAGGCAAAGTTGATTGTTTATTTGTGTCTCTGGGCACTATATAGGGAAGGGAAGGTGAATCTTCTTCAGGGATGAGACAAGAGGGGTCATGAACAGGAGAAACCTCAGGAAGGTTATCTGAGTTGCCCACAGCTTCATCAAAATCACAAAGTTCAGTGTGACTTTGGTCATTATTTTCATCAAAGTCTACATGAATTGATTCCTCTACAACAAGTCTTCTTTTGTTGTAAACTCTATAGGCTTTGCTTGTATTGGAGTATCCAAGGAAAATTCCTTCATCACTCTTTGAATCAAATTTGTCAAGATTATTTTTCCCGTTGTTGTGTATGAAACATCTACTTCCAAAGCCATGGAAGTATGAAATGGTTGGTGTTCTTCCATTCCAAAGTTCATAAGGAGTCTTGGAGTGAAACTTGTTGATGAGGGTTTTGTTTTGAACATAGACAGCAGTGGTTACTGACTTCACCCCAAAAATATTTGGGAAGGTTGTGTTCTCGACAAAGATAGATCTTGCTTTGCCTCACAAATTGTTCTATTCTTTCTTTCGCAACTCCATTTTCTTTGAGGAGTTCTAGGAGCGAGAAAAGTTATGCTCAATCCCTTTTTGATCACGGTATTCTTCAACACCAGTGTTCTCAAATTCCTTACCATGATCTGATCTAATTTTGATGATGGATAAACTCTTTTGGTTTTGAATTTTATTGAACAATTTGACAAGTTGTTCCAAAGTATCCTTTTTGGATTCAAGGAGGATGATCCAAGTAAATCTAGTGTAGTCATCAACTACAACAAGAGAGTATCTCTTTCCACCAAGAGATCTAGTTCGATAGGTCCAAAAAGGTCCATGTGAAGAAGTTGAAGAGGTTTAGAGGTATCTAGTCCGGTTTTGGCGGTGAAGGAGGTTTTCTTTTGTTTTCCACATTGACAAGCTTTGCATAACTTGTCCTTTTTGAAGGGTATTTTGGGTAGGCCTTTTACTAGGTTGGAGTTGGCTAGTTTTGAGATGCTTTTTAGGTTTAGGTGAGCTAATCTTTTGTGCCATAACCAAGACATGTCAGATTGATTTGAAGGAGAGAAGGCAATGGGCATCTGAGGAATCCACAATTTCAAGGTTTAGACAGTAGAGATTGCCTTTTCTTATTCCAGTGAGGATTGATTTGTTGTTGACATCCTTGACAATGCAGTGGTTCTTGGAACATTCAACATGATATCCCTTATCACAAATCTGACTAAGGCTAATCAAATTGTGCTTGAGACCTTCTACATAAGATACATTAGTGAAAATAATATCTTTAGTAACAAGGTTTCCTGATCCTTTGACTTTGGCTTGAGAATTGTCACCAAAAGTTACATTTGGACCATTTTTGGGGGCATATTGTTGTAGCCACTCCTTGTTGTAAGTCATGTGTCTGCTGCATCCACTGTCCAAGTACCATATTCCTTTCCTAGGTTCCTACAAAACAACAAAATACATTTATGGTACCCTTTATTCTTTTGGGTCCAAAGGATTAGAATGTCTTTGGTCCCCTAGCTTTGTTCATTGCTCTCTTTCCAAAGTACTGGTTTAGGGCATTATAATATCCCATGATTTGCAACATATAGGGAGTGGGAGCAATAGGTTGGGTTTGATTAAGGAATTGGTTGGAAGAAGAGAATAGATTTTGGTTATGAAACTGAGAATGGCTTGGGGAATTATGAGATGATCTAGGAGAGGTATTGTGTTGGGCATGGTTTCTTCCATTAGAGAATGGCCAGTTAGGTCTTTGAGGTTTGGCATATGAGTGATGATCATAGAATCTTTGTTGTCTTGGAGACCTCAGCTGTTCACCATATCTTGACTGTCTAGGGAACCTCTGCTGTCCACCATGTCTTGGTTGTCTAGGAGACCTCTGCTGTCTGTCATGTCTTGGTTGGTTCTCCTTAATTTGCTCCTTGATTCCTTTCTTTTGCCATATGTATTTACCTTTGCTTGCTTGTTCTCCTTTTCCTTTTGACTGTTTTAGAATGGCTATATGATTTTTGTCAGTGTGAGTGGGGCTATCTGGAGTTGATACATCAGTGTGGCTGGAGCTAGCTTCATCCATTTTTCCTTTTTCCTTAAGATCTTCCTTGGTTTGGATAGGATAAATATTTTCTTGGACTTTGACATAGTTCATGCTTTCAAGAACCATTTTGTCAATTGCCCTTTCATCAGTAAGAGGGGTATATGTGTATATGGTAGGGTTGTTAGCTCCAATTCCTGATTTGTCACTTGGTAGTCTTTGGTTGTAGCTAAAATGGGTCAAGGCTTCTCCAGAACTATTCCAGGTTTTAAACTTCTTTCTGAAGGCTTCATTTTCCTTTTCAAGATTGACATTGGTTTCCGTAAGTTTGGAATTCATAGCCGTCGGATCTTCATTGGCTTTTTCAAGCATAAGGTTTTGGACTTTCGGACCTTGATTGGCTTTTTCAAGATTCTCAATGGTTTTACTTTGGGATAGATTGTCGGTGAGTAATGAAGCAAAGCCGGTTTGGTGTCTTTTATTTGAATTAATAAAGTATCTTGACTAATTGTTTAAATTCTTCATTATTTAAGGTATTAAATTGAGGTACTGTTTTAGTTCCTCGGCTAAGGCTTCAAGATCCTCTTCATTGTCCGAGTCTTCATCATCTCCACCATCAAGCATATCATTGCTTCTTCTCCTTCACTTTCGTAGTCACTGTACTCACATTCCTCATCACTGAACTTAGATGAGTCAGCAATCAATACTTGCTCTTTATTCTTCTCATTCTTCTTCTTTGTGCAATTATAGCAGTTGCATCTTGAACTATGAATTATCTCTTTAGAGTATGAGAATTTCTTAGCTGTCTGACTTTCCCTAGGTTTCCTTGGTTCAGGACAGTCAGAGGAGTAATGTCCAAGCTTCTTACAGTTGAAGCATTCAACTTTCTTTTTAGGGTTCTCTTGATCAGAGGTGGATGGGCTATAGCTTCTCTCAAAGGACTTCTTATGTGCTCTCAAGGTGTTTCTGACAGCCATGGATATGAGGCTTGGTAGATCTCCTTGGGAGAGGTTATTTGAGGGAATGTTTACTTTTTGGAGGGAGAGAAGAACCATAGAATCAATATCTTGTTGGGTAATTGGTTTTTGGGTGGTTTCTTGGGCAGCTAAGGCAAGAGTTTGTGAAATGGAGGGAACAGGTTGAAGTTTTATCATTCCTTCTAGTTCATCGGCTTCAAGTTTACCAAAGTATCGTTCAACGGTCATGGTGCTCCATTCTGAGCCTTCTCTTATTGGCAAAGCTACCTTTTCATATTCTTGAGGAAGGTTGGAGTATATTTTGAGACACAAGTCTTGGTTCTCAAAAGTTTTACCATGATCAGCAATGGATCTTACCAAGTCTTCAAACCTTGGTTTTGCAGCACTTACTTTCTCACCAGGGTAGAATTTGAAGTTGTCAAGTTGTCTAAGAAGGTTGTATAGGTTTTGTGTTCTAACACTAGTGTGTTTTTGGAACTTGGTATGAATGAGTTCCCAAGCGGCCTTTGCAAGATGGTTCCTTGGCAATTTCTTGAGCAAGAGAGTCATTAACACTCTTTTGGAGTATGTTTTTGACTTTAAGGTTGGCACGACTAGGCAGTCTTTCGAATCTGTCCACTCTGGAGATTTTACTTTGCTAGGTCCACCATTTGTATCAACAGATACGGGGTATATGACTTCATTTTCAAGGGCATACCAATTCCAAATACTATTGGCATCAAGGTATGTTTTAATTTTTGATGCATATATTTCAAATGATCCACGATCATCAATATGGGGAATGTCTTTCTCATTATTTCTCCTTGGTTGAGGCATGATGGGTTGGTAGTTGATCCTTCACAAGTTGTTAGACTTTTGTGTGTGAAGACAAGCTCGATACCAATTGAAAGGTCCTGTTTGCTTAGATCAAATTAAAGGTTAGGCGGTTAAGGTTTGACGGTGAGGTGAAATCTTAGGCTGTCGGAGGTTAACTGGTTTTAAAGATTAGAGTTAAATGTGCAGCGGAATAAAAGTGTTTGAAATAATGTAAAGACAAGTGAATAGTGTATGTGTGTGTATATGTGTGTGTGTGTTGTGTGATAATACCAATTGAACACAAGGAATTTTAAGGTGGTTCAGAGTTCACTCCTCCTACGTCCACCCTCACTGTCAACCTTGACAAGTGAGATCAATCCACTTAAATCTAGTTCCCGTTAAGATTTACAAAGGATTGGTTAGGTAAGTTCCTTGAACCTCCTCTTCCTAATAAGTACGATCTATTAGGGATCAAGCTCTAATCTGAGCTATTCTCACCGCCCACTTAAAGTCGGTCTTAAGGGGCTCTTACAAATCGGTTTATACACACGAGATCGATTACAAGTGTCTTAATATTGTTTTGATTGTTGGTTGCAGGTTGAGAAGGTTTGGATGCAAGGTTTGTAGAAGTTGGGTGTGTGTAAAGATTGGGGTGAGTCTTCAGTCTTGGAGAGTTCCTTTTATAAGCTAGGAAATAGCCGTTGGAGGAGACAAGGAGACAAGGGAGTGAATGCATGTTGGAGTTGCATTTAGTGCCTTTGTTGACTGGAGAATGCATTAGCTGGAATCTGCAACCAAGCATGTGATTATTATGAAGATGAGCTGGCAACATCTGTATGGAGAGATTGGGCAAGGCACATCTTGGTCATCACAGGATTTCTTCATTGCTGCTGATGTTGAAGATCATAGCTGTTGAGGGATGAAGTCTTTCTTTGTGAGAGAACCTTAGCCGTCGAGCTAAGTTCTTGGTCTAGAAGGTTTAGGCAATATGTAAAGTATCATACTACACATGTAATTAGATACATTAATGTATATGAGTGGTTTTGAGTGATATCTTTGTGAGATGATTGAATCATAGCTGTCCAGTTGATATATATAGAATTGCAGATTGAAGTTGATGGCTTGGCTGTCCAAGGTCTTAGCTGTCCAATGTCATATGTTATCTTGGCTGTCAGATAACATATGATATATTTCTTTGTCAAAACCTATGGTAACTATGTGGCTTACATAGTTAGGTCCTAACAAAAATGATCCTCCTAAAACTTTGAACATCCGAAATAGCAGCTCTATTTTCTTGGTTTCTAGAACCCATTTTTACCCTCCATCAATGCTTCCTATAAGATTTAAAATAAATAAACATCATGATGAGATGCTTTACTCCCTTCATCCCAAATTAAATGTCCTAATTTGTTTTGATAAACCAATTACAAAATATTATGATTCCAACATTGCCCTATTTATGAAGGTTGGAAGGAAAGTTGCAGTGGGAGGGGGATGAAGAGCTGTAGTTATAACTGAAAAGGCATGATGAAAGTAGTGTTAACATACAGAAAGAGAACATTTATTTTGAATATGTTTAAGCATAGGCAAAAAAATTTACTATTTACGCCTGGTACATACTAATTACAATTTCTCTATGCTAATTGAATATGTTTAAGCATAGGCAAAAAAGAATATGTTTAAGCATATTCTTTCAACACAGAAAATGATTGTGATGCTGTAAAAAACACATTCAGTTTGACACCAATAAGTGACATTCTGCATTCAGACATCTAACATAACAATGAAGACATGTAAAATGAAATGAGAACATTACGAGCTACGCAGCCAAATACCCAAGGTAGGAGTACAGGAACAAAGGTATGTAGTCTTGTCTTAACCCAGTATGAAGGAAGACTGTTTTACAAAACACAACCACCATCGCTCAGGTCAAAAAGGAGAAACCTTATAGCTTCTCTAAGACTCACAAGTGAACCATTATGGCCACAAATGACATAGTTATGAATGAGTTGTTGGAGGAATACTACAAAAGTAAAACATTGTAATGATGAGAAGTAAAAAAAAAAATGGAAGCTTGGCCTGATGGGAACCATCTCATTCATTTGATGAATATACACCAGTTATTTCAATGATTTTTCCTCAATTATAGTTACACATAGAGCCATGCCAATCACAGGCGAATATACCATGGTATTATACAGAAAACAGATATTCTTCAAATTACAATCACACTGTCAATTAGTATAATAAGTGAGGGAGGGGAATAATCATGTGTTTATAAATGGAAAAGCATTTACCTATAACGTGTTTGCTTCTTAATTTACAGAGGTTTCTGTGTATATTCCAGAAGCAGATAGCTTTGATTGTGCATCGCGAGTCTCTGGTCCAGAATCCACAGCAACAGAAGCTTGAATATCTGGAGCTTTAGCATTCGTTGATGCATCAACAGGTCCTGGATTCATTTTACCCCCCACAATACTATCAAATCAGCCAGCAAAAGAAGAGCTTAATTGAGCATTAAGGTTTCACTGTTGCTTGCTTCAAATTACAATCACACTGCCAATTAGTATAATAAGTGAGGGAAGGGAATAATCATGCGTTTATAAATGGAAAAGCATTTACCTATAACGTGTTTGCTTCTTAATTTACAGAGGTTTCTGTGTAGATATATCTATATAAATTTAAAGATTTTCAAGGATTAAACTGCAAAAAAATGGCTTAAATAAAAGAATATTAAGGAGTGAATTGCAAAATATTGGCGAATCAGAATGTGACACGTGGCGCGATGAGGAGCTTGGAAATTCTTCTGCTTTAATATTATATATAGATTAGATTAATCTTTAATTATTGTTAAAAGTCCGTTTAGACAAACAAAAAAAACTAAAAACCTTTCTCTAGGACGAATGATGTAGTATATTATGAGTAACTAATATTGAATTATTACCTAAGATATTTTAATGTATTAAAAAACTAATGTTTCTAATTATATTTTACTATAATAATGTATATTTCTTAAATAATAAATTTAATACTTATCATATACTCTATAGAGTAACTTAAATAGGAATAGTTATCATATACAGTAACTATTATTATTAACTAATAATATTAATAGTAATAGTTAACCTATATAATAACTATTATGATTAAATGATATTATTAGAATTAATAGTTAAAATAAACTCCCCCGTTTCATCCGGAAAAGGCACAAAATTTCATTTTAAGTGTTCCAATTGAAAATGCACAATCTCAAAATGAAAAGTTTCTATTATTTTCTTATACATGGCACCCACTTGCCATACTCACAACAACTATTCACTTACTATTTCATATCACACTTTCTCTCTCTCATACCCATAACTCTTTCTCCATTATACACTCTCCTTAAATCCAGTGAAAAAGACTCATTTTGTGTCTTTTCGGGTGGGACGAAGAAAGTATAGTAACTATTATGATTAACTAATACTATTAAATAGTAATAGTTAACATATATAGTAACTATTATGATTAATTAATACTATTAATAGTAATAGTTAACGTATACTCCGTCTGTATCACTCGAAAAAAAAAAAATAAAAAAATCATTTTTGGTGTCCCATTTAAAAATACACATTTTCAAAATTGAAACTTTTAAATACTAATTTATTCATAAGACACACTTGTAATACGCACAATAACTACCCTCCTACTAAAAAAAAAAAAAAAAAAAAAAAAAAAAAAAAAAAAAAAAAAAAACTACCCTCCTACTATTCTCTACCTCACTTTCTCTCTTCTACCTCATTTTTTATACTCACAACACTTACTCTACTATATACTTTTCTTAATTATCATGCAAAAGCAATTTTGTATTTTTTCGAATGGAACAGAGGAAGTATATAGTAACTATTATAATTAAATAATATTATTAATAGAAATAGTAAACCTATATAATAACTATTAGTATTAGCTAGAATGAGAATATCAAAAGTCATCTTGATTTTGATATGGTGATGATGTGGATTCTCCAAAACCAAGCTTCTACCAAAACATATCCATATGGCAAAATTCATAGGGCTTCTCATCAACTTTTAAGTATACTCCCTTTTTTTTTAAAAGGCATTTTTGATCAACTTTAGTTAATGTTGACCTATACATTAATGCAAATTTATTCATTATATTGAAATTCTAGAAATAGTAAATGATAACTCATTAAATGATTTATTAATAACAATTTTTAAAATTTCAATTAAATATGCATTAATGTTTGGGTTAAAGTTAACTTGTGTTGATCAAAAATGTCTTTTCGAATGAGATGAAGAGTGTATACACTGTATATAGATTTGTCACGCATTTTATTTTCGTCAATTTTGTCATTGTACTAACACACAATTCGACCCCTTTCAATTTTGGAATGTGTCAATTTTAGCTCATTCAATTTTTTTAAAAATGACATTTTACTACTAAAAATGATGAATTTATACATTTTGACCGTCTTAATTTTTAGAAAAATTTGCAGTAAATTATTATTTTGACTCTCTTGCATCCTAAATTTGTACTCCCTCCGTCCCGCTAATATTAGCACACTTTCCTTTTTGGACGTTCCGCTAATATCCGCACACTCCCAAAAAGGAAACTTTATATTAATAAAATATTCACCCAACCCCACTCATTCTCTCTCCTACATTATTTTAATACTCACAACACCATTATAATTTATTACACCCTCCACTCATTCTCTCTCCACTCATTCTTTTACACTCACAACATTTTATTAAAATATCATATTCCTTAATTCCCGCGCAAACAGTGTTTGTGCTAATATTAGCGGGACGGAGGGAGTATACATCAAATATATTAATCACCCCAAGAGCAATCTCGACCCCTTTACAAAAATTCTGGCACTGATATCAACTTTTGGGTTCTTTGCTTTTGTATTGATCGATCATATACGCTCAGCACTGTCGTTACAGTCTCTCCATCCTCAAGCCTCCGGGTTGCTGAAAGGAAAAACGTTTTCAGTCTTCCATATCAACATATGTTACTGCAACATTGAGAAGTGATAAACCTCTCAGCAAATGTGATAAAATATAGAATTCAACATATCTAGTTTAAGGTTCAACTAATCTATTAAATGCCCTAGTCACCTGTCAGAGAGTAGAGAGAAAAACACGGACTTGGAAACTGACTCCCCGAGTAAATATTCCAAAAATAGGAGGTGGTATAATTCGTAAGAGAAAATAATAAAGACATTACAATCAAGTAAAGCATCATTCATAAGAAGTTGATGTGCCTACTAGGTGTTTTTTTAGGAGGAAGTATTGAGAAACTTTGTTGTATAAAAACTTAAAGAATAATACTAGGGGCACAAAATAGTTACAAAAACTTGATCACAAAATTCTAGATGTAATAATTTTATTGATGTTTTTAATTAGAGTGTAGCGGGTTTACTATCGATACAATCAATAAAATATCGCTAACTCATTTGTGAGCAAGATATTGTAACTTTCTTTTGTTTCCCTAGAATTGCTCCAAACTTAATGAATATGACTATTTAGGTAAGGGGAGGATGGAGTCAGGTCTAATCATAACTAGAGGCAAGTGAGGCCATGGCCCAAGACTACCCACAACGGTGATCGAAAGTTTCGTGTAGCTAGAAAACTTAATCACACAACAGGCAAATGATGTGAGTACAGATGTGTCTCACAACTGTCCACACATCCACAGATAATGCAGCGGAATAAAATAATTCAAAGCAAATTAAATGCAATAACTCAAGAGTTTTATACGCTTACTGATCAATGTGATCAGCAAACTAGGCTTACCCCCAAAAACTTTTCACTATAAAAACTTTTGTTTCTTACAAAAACAAATAAGTGAAAAACTAAAATATGAAAATACTAAACGAGTTCTAATAACCTTCTACGACAAGAACAACTCCCCTTTCCCAAGTAGGATCTATTCTAGTCAGAAGTAAAACAAGAGAACTCTATGAAAACCTAGATGTGAGTTACGGATGTAAGGCACAACCTTCACTCACAACCTAAAACAATAATGTCGAATACAATGAAGTATGAGTAATTTTCTCTCTAAAATTCCGTAACTTCTCTTGTGCTGAATGCCTTGTATTTATAGTGCACCATTGAGAAGAACTTCATGCAATCGACCTCTTCCTTTGTGAGATTCCTTTTCCTATATAAAAACATAAAACACACTCACAAGGAAATCAAATATTAGTAGGTTAGTCCTAATATAAAACTATGTACATAAATAAAAGATATTTACTATATTTACAATTCCTAGTCAAAGTAGGATACTTATAAATCTCCATGAAAGTCCCAAAATCTTCTTACCATAATAAAAGTATTTTTAAATAAGGAAACATAAATATGTTCCCATAAAATACACGGTTTCAATCTCCCCCTATTTTGGACTTTCTGGTCAAAACCAAAGATTTATAACAATCATATTTTTATGACCACAGAATATAGAAAAACATAAAGTAAATATAACTCCCCCTGAATAGATGTATGTCCAGATGTGTATACACATCCACACATAAAAACTGCAAGAACAGAGTTAGAACAGAAACAGAATACCAGCAGTCTATTTGAGTAAAAACAAAAACCATCCAGCAATGTCCTAATTAAAAAGCTATTACAAATCATTGTTTTAGAAACTAAACTAAAACTAAAACAGAAATTAAAATTGTTTTTGTAACCATCAAAACATCATCAAAACAACCAAAAAAAATTTTCTCCCCCTAAATTAAAGCTCGAAATGTCTCCATTTAAAACCAGCTACAACTTGAGCAAAGCAGAAGCAAAGAACAAGAAGATCCCACTTATCATTTCCAGAACTTGATTCCCCCCCCCCTTTTTTGACTAGAAAGTTTAGCATGCCATCGAATGAGATTATCTCTAAGTGCTTTCAGATTATTGGCATGGTTAAGGGAGGCTTGAGCTTGAGATTCAGCTTCTACAATTGCAGCATCTAAGTCCTTCATTTGAGCAACAAAATTATCTTCAGATGTGGCCTCAGATGTGTCCACATCTGGCATACCAAGCTCAGGAACTGTACCCAAAGGAAGATCCACATGTCTTTGCTTAGGGTCAAGCAGGGTTTTGGATTCCTTAAACAGAGCAAAATTTTCAACTATTTCTTCTCCTTTCGCAGGTTTCACTCCATTGGCAATAAGGATTTGAGAAATCAAGGAAGGATAGGGTAAAGACCATTTCTTGGATGGAAGACTCTCCATAATCACAAATCTTTCTAAAGATGAAGTCACCAAAATTAATGTGCCTCTTAATCCCCAATCTATAAAGAAGCAAAGCTTGCACCCTAGTAACTGAGGTTTTGTTATTGGAGGGGCAAAGATTGGCAACAAGAATGTAATGTAGAAAACCGTAAAGAGAAGATAAAGAACCACTCCCTAAATCCTTTGGCTTCACAGGCCAAGAGGTCACCTTTCCATGGGTGATAGCAGTCACAAGCTTATCATCATCAATAGAAATTAACTCATCCATATTATCATTCAAACCAAGGAGATCATTTATGACAGATGGTGAAAATGGAACAAATACTCCTCTAACATAGACAGTGGGAGGAGAGGAATAACTCTTATCTAATCCCTTGGTCAAATTGGCATAAAATTCATACACCATCTTAGGGTAGAAAGGTAGGGGATGATCCACAGTCAAGAACAGACCTCTTTCCTCAAAAAACTTATCCATACCAAGCTTAACAAAGGTTTCCCTATCTCTTTTCATTTCAACTATGAAAGCCTTAGAGGAAATTAGGCCAAACCTATCAGATGCCTTTTTGTTCAGGAATTTCTTGGAAAAGGGTTTAGGGGTAGAGACAATGGAGATAGTAGAAGACATACCCTTATCAGCTTTCTTCCTTGTAGATGTGCGTCTGGATGTGTGCACATCCTCAGACACATCTTTTGAAGGGAATGGAACTTGAATGGATTCAATCTCAGTGTCATCAGCAGCAGAGGAATCTATCTCTTGGTCCTCTTTCTCTTGATCAAGTTCTTCTCTCCCTAGCTTGTAGTTCTCATCAGAAGCAGTGTTATCACTATCATAACTTGAATCAGATTTATCATCAACAGGCTCTAAATCAGTAGGAGCCACCTTTTTCTTTCCCCTCAAATCCATTAAAATATTTGCTAAAGGTTCTTCATCATCAAATGAGATAAGATCCTCAACAGGACTAGCAACTACAGAGGCAGAGGGATCAACACAGGGACAGACACATTATCCACAGGAGGTGAAACCTCAATAGAAGGAGTGGTAATAGGGATAATAGGATCAGATGACACTATGGGAGAGGGTGATAGAGCAATAGGATCAACAGACTCTGCATGGGGAACAGTCTTAACAGAAATAATAGGTTCAATATGGGGAGTATCATCAGAAGGGGTAATAATAGGGACAGGATCAACAACTACGGGAGGAGGAATTGGGGGTTGAGCCTTAGTCCTAACCAGAGGAGCAATTACCTCTTCTTCTTCATCATCTTCTTCAAGTGCAATGGCTGTAGAGGGTTTCCCGCCAGGTTTCTTTAGATTCTTGGCCTTGTCAGATTCTGACAACTTACGAACCCTACCAGAACGACGAAGATTACGTAGGGGCACTGGAGTTGCAGCAGGCTTTGGGGGTTTTGCTTGGGAAAGCTTCCTCTTCTTGGTTGAAGAAGGTTCTACAGAGACAGGGGCGACATCCAATGGTGGAATCACCGGAGAGGATGGAGCCTTAGGGTTTTCAGAGGAAGGAACCAATGTGGGGGATTTGGGAGAAGTAGCTTCCATTATAGGTTCAGACGAAGGCGATGGAGAAGAGAATTCCGCAAGAAATTTTGAAATCACAGGGTTTAAGACAATGGAACCCTCGCCTTTAGCTACAGAAATTGGGGCAATGTCGAGTACATCTTCTTCTCGAATATTTGAATGATCAGCCATTAATCTTGCAAAAGGTTGGTTAGGTTGAACAGTAATGTGAATTAATTGCACGGTTGTGAGGGAGAGATACACCGAGGGAAGAACAAAGGTTTTTGCAAAGGGTTTATGGGGGATGGGACGGATGTGAGGTATCTTAAATACTCACAGCTCCCCCTTTCCAACTAAATTTTGGAAATCCTTTTCCTAAAAGGTCTCACATAACCTATATTCCTTAGGAGTCCTCCAACGGCTAGAACCCTTTGAGGTTACCACACACAATCACCTTCTAAGAAATAGGGGATTTAAAATACAAACAAGATTTTGATAGATTTTTATGGAAACAAAGATATCTCGGCCATATCTTTACTTAAAAACAGAATCCCAAAAGAATTTTTCAACATTTTCAAACAAGGATTGATACACACCTTTTTCTTTCATGAAATATATTGGAGATCAAAAACCTATATAATCAAAGAATGAACTAGGAAAGAAAATTAATTAACTAGCATATTTACAAAGCTCCTATATGACCTAAAAAATGCAATATGCCTAGCATGATGCAAACACACAGGTGATGGAAAAATTCTCAGCTTATGGATGTGGCATAGGATGTGAGTCACATATTGGGACACATTTAGATCACAAAAAGTCAATGAGCAATAATCCAATCTGCACAGCCTCAAGGATGCATCCACCAATTTTTTGTTGTGGATTTTTGCATTGTGAGTAGCTTTCACTTTACTTGATCCCAAAGATAGCCCTTTTTCCCAATGATCTTATCAAGTTTGATTTCAAGTTTTCTTATGAAAATCACTTGATCACAATGGTATGGCTTCATACTAAGGGTGAAGCAGCTGTTTCTCATATATATATTTTTTTTTCTTTTAGCACCCACTGTGAGATACCTAGGAAGGTTATATCAAGTCATAAAAAGATGACATGAACAGGAAGTGCTCACAATTAAGTGATCAAAAATAATTTCAAGATTGAAGACTCACAAGTGACCACACTGAGAAATTTCGTGCAAATGCATGATATTTTTTTTTTTGAATTTTTATTTTTTTATAATTTTTTTTTTCAGTTAATCTAATATACAGATGTGTTAGAGGATGTGAGACACATTTGGTCTCACAACCTTAGATATCACATAAGCCAAGAGACTTCCTCAAGGTGGAAAATCTCTCCAAATCTAATGCCTTTGTAAATATATCAGCCAATTGATTTTCAGTCCCAACAAATTCCAGACACACAGTTTTTTGTTCTACAAGATCTCTGATGAAATGATGTCTAATATCAATATGCTTTGTTCTAGAATGTTGGACAGGATTTTTAGATATGTCTAAGGCACTTTTGTTATCACAAAAAGCAGTCAAAACTTTGCTATTCAATCCATAATCTTTCAACATTTGATTTATCCAAAGTAATTGTGTGCAGCAACTCCCAAGGGCAACATATTCAGCCTCAGTAGTGGATAATGACACACAATTTTGCTTTCTACTATATCAAGACACGAGGTTATTTCCTAGGTAGAAACATCCACCAGTGGTACTCTTTCTATCATCACTATTTCCAGCCCAATCAGAATCAGTGTACCCAACCAAATTGGTGTTTGTTTCTTTAGAGTAATGCAGACCTAGGTTCACAGTCCAACTCACATACCTAATGATTCTTTTCAAGGCTTTAAGATGAGACACTTTAGGGTTGGCTTGGTATCTAGCACAGAGACACACACTATATATAATGTCAGGTCTACTTGCAGTGAGGTAAATCAGACTTCCTATCATGCTTCTATAAAGGGTTTGATCAACACTCTCACCATCAGAATCATGACTTAGCTTTTGGGAAGATCCCATTGGGGTTCTTTGATGTGAAGAGTGTTCAAGCTCAAATTTTTTCACAAGATTCTTGGCATACTTAGACTGTGAGATGAACATGCCATCTTTGAATTGCTTAATCTGTAAACCTAAGAAAAAATTCAACTCACCTACCATACTCATCTCAAATGTGGAAGTCATGCTATCCACAAATTCAGCTAGCATAGGATCAGAATTTGGTCCAAACACAATGTCATCTACATAGATTTGTGCCACAAGAATCTCCTTCTTATTTCTCCTCACAAACAAGGTTTTGTCAACCTCACCTCTCTTGAATCCTAGTTGAAGCAAATGGTCAGTCAACCTACCATACCAAGCTCTAGGGGCTTGTTTTAGCCCATACAGAGCTTTCTTCAGCTTATACACATGGTTAGGATACTTGGAGTCCACAAAGCCTTTAGGTTGTTCAACATAGGCTTCCTCATTTAATATCCCATTTAGAAAAGCACTCTTAACATCCATTTGATGAAGAGTAATCTTGAGATAACAAGAAATGGCTAATAAAAGCCTAATGGACTCAATTCTTGCAACAGGAGCAAATGTCTCCTCAAAATCAATTCCCTCAATTTGAGTATAACCTTGAGCAACTAACCTAGCTTTATTTCTAGTTATCACACCTTGCTCATCAGTTTTGTTCTTGAAAATCCATTTGGTTCCTATGACATTACCATGTGAGGGTCTAGGAACAAGAGTCCATACCTCATTCTTTTCAAATTGAATTAATTCATCTTGCATAGCCATAATCCAACAAGATCTTTCAATGCTTCAAAGAACATTTTTAGGTTCAATTTTTGAAACAAAACAGCAAAAACTTACCTGGGAGTATGCTGAGGAGCAACTCCATAAACCAGCCATCTTTCTATAATCAACTTTGTCCTTTTGTCTAGTTCTCACTTGTGCATGTACATCTCCCAAAACTTGTGACGTGGGGTGGTTTTTCTGGATTTTAGAAGGAATATCCTTTAATCTATCCACACACCCATTCACATTACCTTCTGGAGCATCATCCTCGATCGAAATCGAGGAACCGTCCTCGCCATGTGAGTTTAAGTGGATGTGGGAGCAGATGTGGGTTCAGATGTGGAGGCAGATGTGTCCACATCCTTGGTTACATCCTTATCAGGTTCAACATGTTTATCAACACTGGAAGCTTCTTTTGACTTTTCAGCACCTGTTTCTTCATCCTTCCAGTCCAGAAAGCAACCTGAAACATCATCCTCAGCAGTCTTGAGGTTAATATCAAGTGAGTCATCAAATTTAACATTAGCAGATTCCATAATGGTCTTAGTTTTGAGATTGAAAACTCTGTAAGCTCTACTGTTAGTGGAATAGCCCATGAAAATTGCTTTATCACTCTTTGAATCAAACTTGGACAGGTATTCTCTATCATTTAGAATATAACAGACACATCCAAACACATAAAAATATTTCACAGTAGGTTTCTTTCCAATGAGGATTTGGTATGGAGTGACAGTGCTACCAATCCTTAGGAACACCCTATTGCCAATGTGGCAAGCAGTGTTTAAAGCTTCTGCCCAAAATTTTTTGGACAAATTCTTAGAACTTAGCATGACCCTAGCCATTTCTTGCAAGGTTCTATTCTTTCTTTCAGCAATTTCATTTTGCTGTGGGGTGATTGGTGCAGAAAATTCATGAGTGATTCCCTTAGAATTGCAAAAATTGGTGAACATTTGATTCTTATATTCAGTGCCATGGTCAGACCTTATTCTTACAGTCTTAAGGCCATAAAGGTTTCTAACCCTTTTGTACCAATTCTTGAATTCTCCAATTGTTTCTGACTTTTCTCTTAAGAACATAACCCAAGTGTACCTAGAATAATCATCTACACACACAAAGGCATACAATTTCCTACCAAAGCTTTCTACTTCAATAGGTCCCATTAAATCAGTGTGAATCATCTCCAAACATCTAGTTGTGGAGCATTGTTGGACCTTTTTATGTGATGCTTTTGTTTGCTTTCCCTTTTGACATGAACCACAGACATCAGGGTTCTTGAAGTTCAGTTTAGGGAGGTCTTTAATAGCTTCAAACCTTTGAAGTTCTTCCAGAGTTCTACAGCTAGCATGCCCTAATTTTTGGTGCCACAGATTGACATCATTAGCTTTTGAGCTTAGGCAAGAAAGATTGTCATCAAATTGGTAACAATTGTCAGCAGATCTAGGGCCAGTAAACACACAGGTATTATCCTTATCAAACACTTCACACAAGTGCTTATCAAACTTCACATAAATATCATCATCACACAGTTGACTGATGCTTATTAGGTTGGCTTTCAAGCCTTCCACATGGTACACATTGTGCAATTTTGGGAGACCCTTAACATCCAGGGTTCCTTTCCCAACAATCTTTCCTTGAGCACCTCCACCAAAATTTACTTTTCCCCCATTAATCATTTCATAGTCAAGAAGAACTGCTTGGTTTCCAGTCATGTGCCTAGAGCACCCACTATCAAACTACCAAGAGCCAGAGACAGTACTTTTGAGGGAAGAGTAAACAATATTGCAGGTGGTAATTGGTTTGGCCACCCACTGTTTAACAGTTTTCTTTTTGGGTTGCAGAGGTCTCAGATTGACAGGATGTGTGTTAGGATGTGCATACATCTTTTCAGACATCCGAGGCCGATTGAAGTGACCAGATTTTTGTCGCCTTGAGTTTGTAATAGAAGGGCCTAATGTGACCAGAGCTAGGCAAGAATGGCAAATGTAATGCCTCTTCCTTGGTCTTTTCTCACTCAAAATGACTTTTTCTTTAAAAGCTTGTTTTTTCACACTTTTTGAGGTAGAAGCCTCACATCCCTCCTTTACAAAATTATTTTCAAAACCCAAACCAGTTTTGTTACGTTGACCTACAGAGAAAGCTTCTTCCATTTTCATTTTACTTTTGTTTAATTTAGTAAAAGTATTTTCAGCTTTTTCACATTCATTCTTGAATTTTTCAAGGTCAACTTCTCTTTTGGTCACAAGGACTTCAAGTCTTGCAATGGTGTCTTTTTGAGCATCATTTTCCTTTGAAAGCACAGCTTTTTCATCTTCACAAGCAGCCAATTTTTCAGAAAGCGATTAGTTTACCTTAACAAGTACCTCAATTTTGTCCAATCTTTTCATCCAATCTGTATGCAGCTCCTTGTATGTGGCAAAAAAGTTTTTCATAGGGAATGTCCCTTTCTTCATCTTCATCATCTGAATCTCCTTTTACAGAGAAACAGTCAAAGCACCGTCAGATGTGACACCAGATGTGTACACAACTGAGCCCACATCCAAGGGATTTTCAGGAGTATATTCTTCTATATCTGCAGAAAAGGCATTAAACACAGAATGGCAATTTAAGACAGACATATTAGCCACTTTTTCTTCTTCATCCTCACTGTCACTAAGGGTAGCAGTTAAGCTCATTCCCTTCTTTTTAAGTGTGTTAGCACACTCATTTGCATAATGGCCAAAGCCACGACATGCCCTACATTGGACAGATTCAGATGATTTGTTTTCAAAGCTTGGTTTCTTGAATCCAGTGTCAGTGTTAGATTTTGGTTTTTCAACAGTACTGGAAGTAGGTCTATTAGGGAATTTGCTTATCCTTCTATTTTTCAGTATAGAACTGAATTTCTTTGAAATAAAAGCTACATCCTCATCTTCAAGATTAGACTTGTCAATTTCAGAGGATAATTCCACAAGCTCTTTTGGAAGAGCAAGCGAGACTTTTAAGGGCAAGACTGTGTGTTTTGTTCTTTTTCTGAGCCTCAAGGTTAAGCTCAAACACAGTCAAGATTCCTATGATTGTGTCAAGACCTACAGTGTTTGTGTCCTTTGTTTCCTCAATCACAGCCACTTTAATGTTGAATCTCTCAGGTAAGGTCCTTAGAATCTTACTTACAAGTCTTGCATTGGAGATAGATTCTCCTAGACTTGTGCATTCATTTGAAATCTCATGAATCTTAGCAGCATATGACACAATGTCCTCAGTTTCTTCCATTCGAAGTAACTCAAACCTATCCATTAAAATTCTAAGCCTGGTAGCTTTAACACTTGGAGCTCCCTCACATTGAGTTTACAAAATATCCCAAGCAGCTTTGGCTACACTCTCATTAGTGATAAGTTTGTACATATTCCCAGAAACATGGCTGGAAATAGCACCCATAGCTTTTGAATTATAATTAGCAGCCTGAATTTCTTCAAGAGTCCATTGCTCTTCAGGTTTTCTTTCAAAAATAGACTCACCAACACAAGAAGATGGCTTTTTCTCCACAGTAGGAGGTTGCCATGCAACAAGAATACACATCCAAGCCCTTTCATCAATACTTTTGATGTAATTTCGCATCTTAGACTTCCAAAGAGAATAATTTGTGCCATCCAAGACAGGAGGCCTATTTTGGTGATTTTGGCATTTCATAATGACTACACTTTCTGGATTAACACTCAGTAATATTTTGAGAGTTGGCTCTGATACCAATTGAAAGTTTCGTGTAGCTAGGAAACTTAATCACACAACATGCAAATGATGTGAGTACAGATGTGTCTCACAACTGTCCACACATCCACAGATAATGCAGCGGAATAAAATAATTAAAAGCAAATTAAATGCAACAACTCAAGAGTTATATACGCTTACTGATCAATGTGATCAGCAAACTAGGCTTACGCCCAAAAACTTTTCACTATAAAAACTTTTTGTTTCTTACAAAAACAAATAAGTGAAAAACTAAAATATGAAAATACTAAACGAGTTCTAATCACCTTCTACGACAAGAACAACTCCCCTTTCCCAAGTAGGATCTATTCTAGTCAGAAGTAAAACAAGAGAACTCTATGAAAACCTAGATGTGAGTTACGGATGTAAGGCACAACCTTCACTCACAACCTAAAACAATAATGTTGAATACAATGAAGTATGAGTAATTTTCTCTCTAAAATTCCGTAACTTCTCTTGTGCTGAATGCCTTGTATTTATAGTGCACCATTGAGAAGATCTTCATGCAATCGACCTCTTCCTTTGTGAGATTCCTTTTCCTATATAAAAACATAAAACACACTCACAAGGAAATCAAATATTAGTAGGTTAGTCCTAATATAAAACTATGTACATATATAAAAGATATTTACTATATTTACAATTCCTAGTCAAAGTAGGATACTTATAAATCTCCATGAAAGTCCCAAAATCTTCTTACCATAATAAAAGTATTTTTAAATAAGGAAACATAAATATGTTCCCATAAAACACACGATTTCAGTGACTTTCCGTTGTGGGTCAGGGTCATAGGTTAGGGGAAAAAAACAGAGAAAGTCACCAAAACAAACAACCTAGGGCGGGCCAGCCAACCGATAAAAGCCAAGGTTGGGTCACCAAATTTTCTATATTTTGTACACATGTCACCCTTTCATTGGGTGGCATGTGTTTTTATAGATATATTTTTAAAATTAGTATATTTTATATAATTGAATAAAATAATAAAATAAAAAATATATCAAAATTCATAAATTTTTTTATAATTGAATGGGTAATTATTTTTAATAATTGTACGGATAATTTTAAAAATATTATTACTAATATATTATTAAAAAAATGATAAGTATTTTAGGTAAGTTGGAGTAAAGAGAAATAAATATTTTATTAAAAGGTTGGGTTGGGTTGGGTTTGGGTCACTGTTGGAATTATATATTATATAAGGTTAGAGTTGTGTATATGGAAGTGAATAAAATTAATATTTTATTTAGGTTGAGTTGGGTTGGGGTCACTGATGAGGATAGTTTAATGCCCCCAAAAGGGATTAATTTTTAGGGCCTCCATTTTATTTTTTTGCCTATGTATTAAATAGGCCAAATTTTAACCCAAACACTTAGCAATTCAATATTTAGTCCGCTCATACAAAAACAACCCACATTAAACAAAGCCAGAATTTTGTTTTTCCCTAATCCTTTTAACTACGTAAAAATCAACGTCAACTTGAAAAAAAATCAGTAATCAACAAAAGGCAGAAAAGGGAGGAAATAAAAACGACGCTTGTAGCTACCACACCGTCCCACGAACACCACACTATCCCATGAACACCACCATCATTGCAGTCATTGCACCACACCACCATCGCATAGTCAAGTAACTTTGTTCCCCATCTCCTTATTGATTTCGAAATTCCCCTCTCTCTGGTCTCCCCATTTTTATTTTTGAATCATATTAGAGTTTTGATGATGCCAAAAACGTTCGGATCAGCCCAAATCCAGCGCCAGTTTGTATCCTAGATGTTTGAATAGCCTGAAAAAGAGGAACAAACACGTAAACTAAGTCGGGGCTCCACGGGCGAAAACCATCCGGCGTGAGAGTAAGTATTCATGTAATATAGAGAGCAAATCAATTGACAGAAGTTTTGAGTCAAAAGATGCGTTACCAGAATTATATGAATTATGACTTGTATTTATAGGTGTAGGATATATAGTCCATCCTTGGATAGGAAGTTGTGTGACATGAGGGTTATAATCCTAGTTGGATTATAACTTCCCACAGTCCGTGTTTGATTAGAATTATATTTGCCTTCTGTACGTATACCTAGGAGGCATAATCCTTAGCGTATGATGTTGGTCGACATATATGAATGCCGAGGAAAAGGAGAGCAAGGGTAGGGAAGCCCATTTACCTTGTCTTGGTGTTGATCGAGGAGGCACTTGGTCGATCTCTTCTGGATGCCTTCATCAACATTTATAGGTGCCTTGGTCGGCATATGTGAATTCTGTGCCTTAGTCATTTTATTCGCTCTACTATGTCTAGGTCGACATAGTGAGAAATAACAGGAGGCATGATGAGTATAGGTAGAGAGGCCCACTCCCTATGTTGTATTTGAGACTTGTATGAATTATGTATTGAGCCCAATCCTTTGGGCCTTGCCCGACTTATTACCCATAGTCGTACTTCGGTTTATATCGTTAGTTGCCCCCGACTTCCCAGCTCAACTATTCCGAGGAGGAAGTGGTGCTCGACCTCGGCTTAAACGAATACGAACGGGCTTATTTCGAATTAGGAGGCATAATCATTTATCCACCGATTATTAGGACATTGATGGGCGCGAATATCGATGACGAGACATTCTCCTTGAAAACACGCTAGAACATTAATTGTGGGGAGGTAGACGGTGCCTTAACCCATATTTTGACCCATACCCGTTTAGATCTGGGTATAAAATGCCAGATCCATTTCTTTGTTACTCTTTTATCACTGTTCATCCTTGAGAGACACATATAAGCTTTGAAACCTCAAGTTTTTCTTGAGTTTGTCCTTGATTTTCTGAAATCCACGCTTGATTCTTCGTGTTTGTGCTCAATATTCCGCTTTTCTCTTCATCAATCTACAGATTTAGGTATACGTTTTGTGAGGACCCCGACCCGGAACCTACACGTGTCCCGAGCTGGAGCGTCCTCAAACTAACCCCAAATATCCTAAACTTTTTTAAAAACTTTGATTTAACTTTCAAACACTACACCATTAACATACCCATTTCAAAATAACTCTACTCCTTTCTACTATGGAGGAAGAGTTGACCAACTCCGAAAGTAATAAATGATTTTAGTTACAAAAAGATGTCGAATATAAAATAGAATCAAAGTTTATGAATACAAACCCTTTAAAAGAATTATGCCAAAAATACACATTCTACACCAACCTATACATAACCCGACAATTCCCAAAATACCACTTCTAAACTCCTTTCCGCCCTTACTTGGTCGGTCCACCTGTCTCGGAATCTAAAACAGTAAAGGGAGAGGGGTGAGAATAAATCTCAATGAGCTATTATGAATGCAGCAAGATGCCAAACAAGATGCAACACATAGCATGGTAGCACATAACACATTATGAAAGCGGTAAACACATTACGTTACCTCATTTTACCTTTTCCCGTCTCGAACAATAAGTCGTACAACGTGGGAGTAAAACTCCACTCTTTGGTGAATTGCCTCCAAGACATTCACCTCTTATAGGACTCATACCCCAGAGATCCATATAAGAAAAGATACCTATAATAGAGTATCCAAAATAATATATTCCCCGGTACACCAATCGCAAAGCAGTCCGTAAAAGCTTTTTCATGCTCAATACAAGCCGCAGCACGCCCCCACTCTGTGGCCACAGAGGGGGGGGGGGGGAGGGTCACCGGTATGATGGACCTTCAATCACTTATAGAACAAATCAATAATTGATTGACTTCCATCATACCCACCAAACGCATTCAAGCACATAATAGTTACTTGAATTATAATCCACAAAAAGGGATAATCATATAACAACATGGTAAAATATACTCATGATTCATCCATACTATAGTGCAACAGTTCATGTAATACACTATGCATAATACCATTAACGAATTTAAATTCAAGTAAGGTATCCATATAAACACATAATCCACACCGGGATACCATATAACAATACCAAATAATCCACAAAGGGGATAAACAATATAGTCACATGGTAAAATATACTCATGTTCAACCAATATCATAGTGCAACAATTAATTAACACACCATGCACAATATAAACAATGTATATGAACTCAAGTAAGGCAAGGAAGTATTATCGATCCATCCTACAAGGTCACTATACAATACTACATAACTCCTATAAAGGCTCAAGCTCAAATTACCAAGTGGGAGTCACAATTTATAAGAGATCAACTAAGATTGCCAAACAATTTCTGATTCAGACTTAACGTGCTTCCGTAGTTCCATAGTAACCCAATTAAGGTGTCATTAAAGGATACAATTGTCCTAAGTATAACTTAGGTTAAAAGGATTATTTCGTATCCGAAAGGGTCAGGTTCCAAACTTTATATTGGTTAAGGATCAAGCTAGGAGGTTACTAGTGAAAATTCAGCGAAACGGGGAACTAGGCCAAATGCGCCAACATGGGCGACCGCCCATAACCTCTTGGGCGACCGCCCAAGAGGGATTTCCAAGCACTCTAACTTCGCCAAGATGGGCGGCCGCTCATCACCACTTGGGCGACCGCCCAAGACTATTTTCAAGACATTTCGAATTTCCAACTTATTTTTACATAGATTATTTTCCCTTAAATCTTTCTTCATTTCAAGAACACCAAGGAGGATTCTAACCTTACCTAACTCATCTTAAATCATCCAAACCCAAGATAATATATACTTAGATTATTTACCACTTAATTTCCCACCCATTTCACTATCACATTCTAATTATAAACTTCTTAGTTTAATCAACCCAAATAATCATAAACCTAGATTATTCCCACAAGATTTCCAACCCCTTCACCAATACATTTCAAGTTAATTCCTTTAAACTAAATTCACCCATTTCATACAATCAACTCAACCTCTAAGAACCATAACATCCTTCCATGTCATTTATCACATTCTCAAGTCCAAAAGTGGTCTAAAGCAATTAAACAACCATTATCATTACAAGAAAAACATTAGCTAGTTCATGAGCATTCATAGAAGGGAAGGGTCATAATAACTCACCTTGGAATAGGAGACGGATTATGGATTTCTTGAGCTTGAAGAACTCCTCTTGGTCTCCCGATTACAAAAGTGGCCTCGGATCTAAAAATGGTGAAGGTTTGATCTTGGTAGGAGCTTGAGAAGATGAAGCTTCATCCATGGAAGGTTGAGAGAGAAAGTGAAGAGAAGAAGATGAAGAAGGAGGGAGGAGTATAAATGTGGTCAAGAGAGAGGGGGGCCGGCTCAAGAGGGATTTGGGGAGGATTTTTAGGGGAGTTGTCCCCTACTAAAATTACTCCCTACCAAAACTCTTTCATTATTTTTAAATTAATTCTCCCAACCCAACATTTTATTTGTCCAATTTATTACCACTCCATTTTATTACTTTATTTATTCCTACTTATTATTTTTCCTTATCATTCTATCCTAATATAAGAAATTTACAGATATAAAATAAACACATAAGGTTGATATTAATATTACAAGTATATAATGTTATATTAAAATTATGTCTAGGGTTAGGTCGTTACACTCACTCCTTAAAGAAAATTCGTCCCGAATTTTAAAAAGACTTACCTCAATGTTCAATCCGCCTCGGTTACTCATGCATACCTCAGACTCCAATTCCCATATAGTCTCTTCAATTTGTGATTCTTTCCCCAAAATTTTCTAATTCTATTAATAATATGATATTACCACTTAATGATCCAAGCATACTATACGAATATCACTAACACGAATTTTCCGATCTCAATGAAAATATAAATAAATAAAGTATTACAACTTAGGTCACTAAATACATTACATTATCACATTAAAACTTTAAATACTCTATAAGTTTCTCCAAGCCAGCCTATAAGCCAAACCACCGACCTTTCCTAAACTTCAAATGGGTTATCAAACTTTGGCGCCACTTTATCTTAGGTCTTGCCTCTCCAATTTCACCCCAACAAATTAGAGATCGATATTTTCTTCCCAAACTATGCCTCATACGGTTTTATCTAAATGTTAGAATGACAACTACTATTATACGCACTCAACCCTTGGTAACCATACGTACTATTGACTATTAACATCCATTGTTCATGCCCGTAGCATCTCATCAATAACAAGTAATGATTCCTCAACTTTTTACAAGGTTAAACTTAATAGCATTCCTACCTTCCCCAAAAGGACCTTCCCGAACGAGGTCTATCCAATCTATTTAACACTATGGGTTTTATACAATCGAACTATCCCCTAACGTATGTGAGGACTTTATTAATAACATCTCATCAAGCTATATATATAACGAGTAGAAAATATAATTCAACTTTTTATAATAAAATAACATACCCTTCATTACTTCCAATGCAACTAAATCACAAAATTTATAGTGATAAAACTCTCAAGTTCAACCTAGAACTCTAAATATTTTAATAAATCTCCTAACGTCAACATTCTATTATCACAATTCCATGTTCCAATTATGTTCAGGACTAGTGACAATCAATTTTCAAATTGAAGGGTTGGCCGCCCACAACGGAGCCGATCCAACTCCAAAACAAAACCGAAGTTTACAATGACCGACACAATAACAACCCCACAATTTATTGAATCAATTTCTCGGATCAAAACTTGAATACAACTAATCATTATAGGGAAACTAGGTTGCTTTTCTACTTGCTTCGTGCGAACTATAACTTTAAAGTAACATGTCTTTCGAAAATTCACAACATCTTTCAGAATTTCAAATGATAATATAAAAAGAGATCCAAAGAGACCCGAATGGTTTACTTATTTAAAACCGGCCCATACCAGTTTTAATTAACTAAACCACTCAGAAATTTCAAAGGATTGATAAGCTAACAAAAATAACTCGAGTGATTTAATTATCTACAACCGTCCCATACCAAAGGTAGATAGTTAAATTACTCACGTATTTTAATTTACACGAAAATGGTTTACCGACCTTATTAAATCATCTATCCCCGAAGGGCACAATTGCTCATACCGAAGTTCAATATACAATCCAAAGTTTTAAAGCACATTTAAAACACTTCTAACATAATATTCTTGTTTAACTTCTATTTATAGTGTAGCCACCACTCATAATATTTATATTTAGTTAATTTCTCTATAAGAAAACACAATCTCGCAATACTATTACTATCTCCGATAAATAACACTAAAACAACCATTAAGATTATAAACTAGGTAAATCATCCTCAATCCAATAATGTCTCAAGTTGTATATTCAACACTTTTACTTAATTTGAGTCATCTATCCCCTACCTTTGATATTAGTATCGTACTTAGCAACAACATATTGTAAACATCTAGTTCCCAATCAAATACTATAATTTCTAAATCAGAAAATATAATTGGAACTCACATAGATCAATCATTCCCGAATTTCAATTAAACATTACAGTATACTCTAACTTAACTCTCAATAACCATCAACAAACTCAAAATCCGTATAACGTCAATATCTTTCAAGCATCACACTAATCCCTCATATGATTCACGTAACTAAGTCGACCTATAGTATATAATCATCCTAAAGTATCCTGTCTTCTAATAAGATTCATCCCCATTTTCCCAACTAATGATAATCAATTCTCAAAACGAACCATATACATATATTACCAATTTCTGAAGTTGATCCTTAAAGTCACCAATAACTGTATCTATTATACTTCTTCGCATTTACCCTATTTACCTCTCCATAACTAATACACAATCCACAATTCAAAACGGTCATACTAGATAGAAATGTTTTCTTAAGTATATCCCTAAAGCAATTTTTCACGGAAATTGTAACACTCCGAAAATTCAACTAATAACCATTGAGTATCCTACTAGTTTCTAAAATCACCATGCAAATTATCAACAAGTGATAACGAATACCTATCGCTTACGCTACTAATTTGAGATCTCTATAACCTTATAATTAACCACCAAGTATCATCTTTTCTAAATGCAGTAACAATTTATCCTTACTGAGAATCGCTATGCTAGTTATCTTCTTTATCAATTAATTTCTCAAGTTGAATCATCAATTCCATCATCCCAATTTGTATACTCTATCTAGAGATCCGAATACCAAAATAGTGACTTATATCTACTCGTATTCGATATCCCGGTATGATACCCGATGAAAACCCATTTTTGAAACTTACTTGAAAAACACCACTTAGTCAACTTATAGGGTGATATTACTTACAAAAATATCTGATTTCCTATTCAATTTAGTAGCAAGAATTCAATCAATCTCTCCTTAAAGAATAAACTTATAGCACCTAAAGCAATTATATGTCAGTTCTATAAGGACTCGTACTCACGATATCTTATAAAACCATAAAATCCCACTTAGACCATTATTTTCAATACTAGTCGCATATATCTAGTCTCCACCACGAGACACCAATGTATAATTACTTACGCAAGTTATACAACCATGAACCACTCTTAATAGGCCACTTTCAACATTTACGCATATATGACATAATAGCAAATAATGACTTATCCGCCTCCACCACACATGGAGGCAAGTCAAGTATAGATAAGGAGACTCGCTTTTTGCGACAGTCCTCCTCAAACACATCAACTACTCAATCAATTCGTGTCACTATTACAATATTTCACGGATTGGTATCTCTACCACATCCACCGGCAATCCATGCCCACTTAATCACAATTATCATGAGAATCAAGAATGATTCGAGGTACTCTCCCAACGGAGTAGAACCTCCAATACATAAGGCAACTCTCGGCCATATATGCAAATAAAAATGAAATGAAATGCTATATGAGAACGAAATGGACGGGGATTTATAAAAGTATGACCCCTAACTCCGGAGACAGGTAATATACCTCAATTGATCGTGGAGGAATCTATCTCTCAATAATGCTCACATTTCCTTGATCCTTTGGTTGGTCCTTATCCTTTTCTGCCCATATAACAATTTCCTGCATTAAACCCTCGACGTCAGTTATCACACACTCTCACTCCGCTAGACTCTACCCGAGAACTCTAACCGAGCTTTGATACCAACTGTGAGGACCCCGACCCGGAACCTACACGTGTCCCGAGCTGGAGCGTCCTCAAACTAACCCCAAATATCCTAAACTTTTTTAAAAACTTTGATTTAACTTTCAAACACTACACCATTAACATACCCATTTCAAAATAACTCTACTCCTTTCTACTATGGAGGAAGAGTTGACCAACTCCGAAAGTAATAAATGATTTTAGTTACAAAAAGATGTCGAATATAAAATAGAATCAAAGTTTATGAATACAAACCCTTTAAAAGAATTATGCCAAAAATACACATTCTACACCAACCTATACATAACCCGACAATTCCCAAAATACCACTTCTAAACTCCTTTCCGCCCTTACTTGGTCGGTCCAATTGCCTCGGAATCTAAAACAAGAAGGGAGAGGGGTGAGAATAAATCTCAATGAGCTATTATGAATGCAAAGCAAGATGCCAAACAAGATGCAACACATAGCATGGTAGCACATAACACATTATGAAAGCGGTAAACACATTACGTTACCTCATTTTACCTTTTCCCGTCTCGAACAATAAGTCGTACAACGTGGGAGTAAAACTCCACTCTTTGGTGAATTGCCTCCAAAGACATTCACCTCTTATAGGACTCATACCCCGTAGATCCATATAAGAAAAGATACCTATAATAGAGTATCCAAAATAATATATTCCCCGGTACACCAATCGCAAAGCAGTCTCGAAGGCTTCTTCATGCTCAATACAAGCCAAGTAGCACCCCCCACTCGTGGCCACAGAGGGGGAGGGTCACCGGTATGATGGACCTTCAATCACTTATAGAACAAATCAATAATTGATTGACTTCCATCATACCCACCCGAACGCATTCAAGCACATAATAGTTACTTGAATTATAATCCACAAAAAGGGATAATCATATAACAACATGGTAAAATATACTCATGATTCATCCATACTATAGTGCAACAAGCCATGTGATACACTATGCATAATACCATTAACGAATTTAAATTCAAGTAAGGTATCCATATAAACACATAATCCACACCGGGATACCATATAACAATACCAAATAATCCACAAAGGGGATAAACAATATAGTCACATGGTAAAATATACTCATGTTCAACCAATATCATAGTGCAACAATTAATTAACACACCATGCACAATATAAACAATGTATATGAACTCAAGTAAGGCAAGGAAGTATTATCGATCCATCCTACAAGGTCACTATACAATACTACATAACTCCTATAAAGGCTCAAGCTCAAATTACCAAGTGGGAGTCACAATTTATAAGAGATCAACTAAGATTGCCAAACAATTTCTGATTCGACTTAACGTGCTTCCGTAGTTCCATAGTAACCCAATTCAGGTGTCATTAAAGGATACAATTGTCCTAAGTATAACTTAGGTTAAAAGGATTATTTCGTATCCGAAAGGGTCAGTTCCAAACTTTATATTGGTTAAGGATCAAGCTAGGAGGTTACTAGTGAAAATTCAAATAAACGGGGAACTAGGCCAAATTCGCCAACATGGGCGACCGCCCATAACCTCTGGGCGACCGCCCAAGAGGGATTTCCAAGCACTCTAACTTCGCCAAGATGGGCGGCCGCTCATCACCACTTGGGCGACCGCCCAAGACTATTTTCAAAGACATTTCGAATTTCCAACTTATTTTTACATAGATTATTTTCCCTTAAATCTTTCTTCATTTCAAGAACACCAAGGAGGATTCTAACCTTACCTAACTCATCTTAAATCATCCAAACCCAAGATAATATATACTTAGATTATTTACCACTTAATTTCCCACCCATTTCACTATCACATTCTAATTATAAACTTCTTAGTTTAATCAACCCAAATAATCATAAACCTAGATTATTCCCACAAGATTTCCAACCCCTTCACCAATACATTTCAAGTTAATTCCTTTAAACTAAATTCACCCATTTCATACAATCAACTCAACCTCTAAGAACCATAACATCCTTCCATGTCATTTATCACATTCTCAAGTCCAAAAGTGGTCTAAAGCAATTAAACAACCATTATCATTACAAGAACAACATTAGCTAGTTCATGAGCATTCATAGAAGGGAAGGGTCATAATAACTCACCTTGGAATAGGAGACGGATTATGGATTTCTTGAGCTTGAAGAACTCCTCTTGGTCTCCCGATTACAAAAGTGGCCTCGGATCTAAAAATGGTGAAGGTTTGATCTTGGTAGGAGCTTGAGAAGATGAAGCTTCATCCATGGAAGGTTGAGAGAGAAAGTGAAGAGAAGAAGATGAAGAAGGAGGGAGGAGTATAAATGTGGTCAAGAGAGAGGGGGGCCGGCTCAAGAGGGATTTGGGGAGGATTTTTAGGGGAGTTGTCCCCTACTAAAATTACTCCCTACCAAAACTCTTTCATTATTTTTAAATTAATTCTCCCAACCCAACATTTTATTTGTCCAATTTATTACCACTCCATTTTATTACTTTATTTATTCCTACTTATTATTTTTCCTTATCATTCTATCCTAATATAAGAAATTTACAGATATAAAATAAACACATAAGGTTGATATTAATATTACAAGTATATAATGTTATATTAAAATTATGTCTAGGGTTAGGGTCGTTACACTCACTCCCCCTTAAAGAAAATTCGTCCCGAATTTTAAAAAGACTTACCTCAATGTTCAATCCGCCTCGGTTACTCATGCATACCTCAGACTCCAATTCCCATATAGTCTCTTCAATTTGTGATTCTTTCCCCAAAATTTTCTAATTCTATTAATAATATGATATTACCACTTAATGATCCAAGCATACTATACGAATATCACTAACACGAATTTTCCGATCTCAATGAAAATATAAATAAATAAAGTATTACAACTTAGGTCACTAAATACATTACATTATCACATTAAAACTTTAAATACTCTATAAGTTTCTCCAAGCCAGTCTATAAGTCAAACCACCGACCTTTCCTAAACTTCAAATGGGTTATCAAACTTTGGCGCCACTTTATCTTAGGTCTTGCCTCTCCAATTTCACCCCAACAAATTAGAGATCGATATTTTCTTCCCAAACTATGCCTCATACGGTTTTATCTAAATGTTAGAATGACAACTACTATTATACGCACTCAACCCTTGGTAACCATACGTACTATTGACTATTAACATCCATTGTTCATGCCCGTAGCATCTCATCAATAACAAGTAATGATTCCTCAACTTTTTACAAGGTTAAACTTAATAGCATTCCTACCTTCCCCAAAAGGACCTTCCCGAACGAGGTCTATCCAATCTATTTAACACTATGGGTTTTATACAATCGAACTATCCCCTAACGTATGTGAGGACTTTATTAATAACATCTCATCAAGCTATATATATAACGAGTAGAAAATATAATTCAACTTTTTATAATAAAATAACATACCCTTCATTACTTCCAATGCAACTAAATCACAAAATTTATAGTGATAAAACTCTCAAGTTCAACCTAGAACTCTAAATATTTTAATAAATCTCCTAACGTCAACATTCTATTATCACAATTCCATGTTCCAATTATGTTCAGGACTAGTGACAATCAATTTTCAAATTGAAGGGTTGGCCGCCCACAACGGAGCCGATCCAACTCCAAAACAAAACCGAGTTTACAGCGACCGACACAATAACAACCCCACAATTTATTGAATCAATTCTCGGATCAAAACTTGAATACAACTAATCATTATAGGGAAACTAGGTTGCTTTTCTACTTGCTTCGTGCGAACTATAACTTTAAAGTAACATGTCTTTCGAAAATTCACAACATCTTTCGTAATTTCAAATGATAATATAAAAAGAGATCCAAAGAGACCCGAATGGTTTACTTATTTAAAACCGGCCCATACCAGCTTTTAATTAACTAAACCACTCGAAATTTCAAAGGATTGATAAGCTAACAAAAATAACTCGAGTGATTTAATTATCTACAACCGTCCCATACCAAAGTGGTAGATAGTTAAATTACTCACGCATTTTAATTTACACGAAAATGGTTTACCGACCTTATTAAATCATCTATCCCCGAAGGGCACAATTGCTCATACCGAAGTTCAATATACAATCCAAAGTTTTAAAGCACATTTAAAACACTTCTAACATAATATTCTTGTTTAACTTCTATTTATAGTGTAGCCACCACTCATAATATTTATATTTAGTTAATTTCTCTATAAGAAAACACAATCTCGCAATACTATTACTATCTCCGATAAATAACACTAAAACAACCATTAAGATTATAAACTAGGTAAATCATCCTCAATCCAATAATGTCTCAAGTTGTATATTCAACACTTTTACTTAATTTGAGTCATCTATCCCCTACCTTTGATATTAGTATCGTACTTAGCAACAACATATTGTAAACATCTAGTTCCCAATCAAATACTATAATTTCTAAATCAGAAAATATAATTGGAACTCACATAGATCAATCATTCCCGAATTTCAATTAAACATTACAGTATACTCTAACTTAACTCTCAATAACCATCAACAAACTCAAAATCCGTATAACGTCAATATCTTTCAAGCATCACACTAATCCCTCATATGATTCACGTAACTAAGTCGACCTATAGTATATAATCATCCTAAAGTATCCTGTCTTCTAATAAGATTCATCCCCATTTTCCCAACTAATGATAATCAATTCTCAAAACGAACCATATACATATATTACCAATTTCTGAAGTTGATCCTTAAAGTCACCAATAACTGTATCTATTATACTTCTTCGCATTTACCCTATTTACCTCTCCATAACTAATACACAATCCACAATTCAAAACGGTCATACTAGATAGAAATGTTTTCTTAAGTATATCCCTAAAGCAATTTTTCACGGAAATTGTAACACTCCGAAAATTCAACTAATAACCATTGAGTATCCTACTAGTTTCTAAAATCAGTCATGCAAATTATCAACAAGTGATAACGAATACCTATCGCTTACAGTTACTAATTTGAGATCTCTATAACCTTATAATTAACCACCAAGTATCATCTTTTCTAAATGCAGTAACAATTTATCCTTACTGAGAATCGCTATGCTAGTTATCTTCTTTATCAATTAATTTCTCAAGTTGAATCATCAATTCCATCATCCCAATTTGTATACTCTATCTAGAGATCCGAATACCAAAATAGTGACTTATATCTACTCAGATTCGATATCCTGGTATGATACCTGATGAAAACCCATTTTTGAAACTTACTTGAAAAACACCACTTAGTCAACTTATAGGGTGATATTACTTACAAAAATATCTGATTTCCTATTCAATTTAGTAGCAAGAATTCAATCAATCTCTCCTTAAAGAATAAACTTATAGCACCTAAAGCAATTATATGTCAGTTCTATAAGGACTCGTACTCACGATATCTTATAAACCATAAAATCCCACTTAGACCATTATTTTCAATACTAGTCTCATATATCTAGTCTCCACCACGAGACACCAATGTATAATTACTTACGCAAGTTATACAACCATGAACCACTCTTAATAGGCCACTTTCAACATTTACGCATATATGACATAATAGCAAATAATGACTTATCCGCCTCCACCACACATGGAGGCAAGTCAAGTATAGATAAGGAGACTCGCTTTTTGCGACAGTCCTCCTCAAACACATCAACTACTCAGTCAATTCAGGTCACTATTACAATATTTCACGGATTGGTATCTCTACCACATCCACCGGCAATCCATGCCCACTTAATCACAATTATCATGAGAATCAAGAATGATTCGAGGTACTCTCCCAACGGAGTAGAACCTCCAATACATAAGGCAACTCTCGGCCATATATGCAAATAAAAATGAAATGAAATGCTATATGAGAACGAAATGGACGGGGATTTATAAAAGTATGACCCCTAACTCCGGAGACAGGTAATATACCTCAATTGACTGTGGAGGAATCTATCTCTCAATAATGCTCACATTTCCTTGATCCTTTGGTTGGTCCTTATCCTTTTCTGCCATGTAACAATTTCCTGCATTAAACCCTCGACGTCAGTTATCACACACTCTCACTCCGCTAGACTCTACCCGAGAACTCTAACCGAGCTTTGATACCAACTGTGAGGACCCCGACCCGGAACCTACACGTGTCCCGAGCTGGAGCGTCCTCAAACTAACCCCAAATATCCTAAACTTTTTTAAAAACTTTGATTTAACTTTCAAACACTACACCATTAACATACCCATTTCAAAATAACTCTACTCCTTTCTACTATGGAGGAAGAGTTGACCAACTCCGAAAGTAATAAATAATTTTAGTTACAAAAAGATGTCGAATATAAAATAGAATCAAAGTTTATGAATACAAACCCTTTAAAAGAATTATGCCAAAAATACACATTCTACACCAACCTATACATAACCCGACAATTCCCAAAATACCACTTCTAAACTCCTTTCCGCCCTTACTTGGTTGGTCCACCTGTCTCGGAATCTAAAACAGTAAAGGGAGAGGGGTGAGAATAAATCTCAATGAGCTATTATGAATGCAGCAAGATGCCAAACAAGATGCAACACATAGCATGGTAGCACATAACACATTATGAAAGCGGTAAACACATTACGTTACCTCATTTTACCTTTTCCCGTCTGAACAATAAGTCGTACAACGTGGGAGTAAAACTCCACTCTTTGGTGAATTGCCTCCAGCACATTCACCTCTTATAGGACTCATACCCCAGAGATCCATATAAGAAAAGATACCTATAATAGAGTATCCAAAAATAATATATTCCCCGGTACACCAATCGCAGCAGTGCAGTAAAGGCTTCTTCATGCTCAATACAAGGTCAGCACGGCCCCACTCTGTGGCCACGAGGGGGGAAGGGTCACCGGTATGATGGACCTTCAATCACTTATAGAACAAATCAATAATTGATTGACTTCCATCATACCCACCCGAACGCATTCAAGCACATAATAGTTACTTGAATTATAATCCACAAAAAGGGATAATCATATAACAACATGGTAAAATATACTCATGATTCATCCATACTATAGTGCAACTTGATTCACGTAATACACTATGCATAATACCATTAACGAATTTAAATTCAAGTAAGGTATCCATATAAACACATAATCCACACCGGGATACCATATAACAATACCAAATAATCCACAAAGGGGATAAACAATATAGTCACATGGTAAAATATACTCATGTTCAACCAATATCATAGTGCAACAATTAATTAACACACCATGCACAATATAAACAATGTATATGAACTCAAGTAAGGCAAGGAAGTATTATCGATCCATCCTACAAGGTCACTATACAATACTACATAACTCCTATAAAGGCTCAAGCTCAAATTACCAAGTGGGAGTCACAATTTATAAGAGATCAACTAAGATTGCCAAACAATTTCTGATTCAGACTTAACGTGCTTCTGTAGTTCCATAGTAACCCAATTAAGGTGTCATTAAAGGATACAATTGTCCTAAGTATAACTTAGGTTAAAAGGATTATTTCGTATCCGAAAGGGTCAGGTTCCAAACTTTATATTGGTTAAGGATCAAGCTAGGAGGTTACTAGTGAAAATTCAGTGAAACGGGGAACTAGGCCAAATCTGCCAACATGGGCGACCGCCCATAACCTCTTGGGCGACCGCCCAAGAGGGATTTCCAAGCACTCTAACTTCTGCCAAGATGGGCGGCCGCTCATCACCACTTGGGCGACCGCCCAAGACTATTTTCAGCACATTTCGAATTTCCAACTTATTTTTACATAGATTATTTTCCCTTAAATCTTTCTTCATTTCAAGAACACCAAGGAGGATTCTAACCTTACCTAACTCATCTTAAATCATCCAAACCCAAGATAATATATACTTAGATTATTTACCACTTAATTTCCCATCCATTTCACTATCACATTCTAATTATAAACTTCTTAGTTTAATCAACCCAAATAATCATAAACCTAGATTATTCCCACAAGATTTCCAACCCCTTCACCAATACATTTCAAGTTAATTCCTTTAAACTAAATTCACCCATTTCATACAATCAACTCAACCTCTAAGAACCATAACATCCTTCCATGTCATTTATCACATTCTCAAGTCCAAAAGTGGTCTAAAGCAATTAAACAACCATTATCATTACAAGAACAACATTAGCTAGTTCATGAGCATTCATAGAAGGGAAGGGTCATAATAACTCACCTTGGAATAGGAGACGGATTATGGATTTCTTGAGCTTGAAGAACTCCTCTTGGTCTCCCAATTACAAAAGTGGCCTCGGATCTAAAAATGGTGAAGGTTTGATCTTGGTAGGAGCTTGAGAAGATGAAGCTTCATCCATGGAAGGTTGAGAGAGAAAGTGAAGAGAAGAAGATGAAGAAGGAGGGAGGAGTATAAATGTGGTCAAGAGAGAGGGGGGCCGGCTCAAGAGGGATTTGGGGAGGATTTTTAGGGGAGTTGTCCCCTACTAAAATTACTCCCTACCAAAACTCTTTCATTATTTTTAAATTAATTCTCCCAACCCAACATTTTATTTGTCCAATTTATTACCACTCCATTTTATTACTTTATTTATTCCTACTTATTATTTTTCCTTATCATTCTATCCTAATATAAGAAATTTACAGATATAAAATAAACACATAAGGTTGATATTAATATTACAAGTATATAATGTTATATTAAAATTATGTCTAGGGTTAGGGTCGTTACACGTTTCTTCCTAATCTTTTTACTTCTTGTGTTTTACTTTGATTTTTTAGGTTTCTTGTTCTTGGTGGGTTGTTGAACCGCCATTGTTGTAGTTTCTTGAGGCTTTTCTTGTGTCTTCCTCGTTCATAGGTATGGACAGAACTTGGAGAAGTAATCCCCATGCCTCGTACTGCTAACGCACCCAAAACTTTAGGATTTACCAAAGGGTTGATGGCCTATGGATGATGTTAAGTTTGGGTGAGATTGGGGAGATTCGGATGAGGTATCAAAGTCCTAGTACTGACATCGGTTATCCTAGTCGATTTAGGATTGATCGACTTAGCGTTGATTCCCTAAACATTGTGTTGTTCCATGGTTGGTCCGAAATCATTGACCACATCAATTTATACTACTTGAAGTCCAACCACCTGGAGCGTCCTCTGTTGGGTAAGGATCCCTCCTCGAATTTAGTTAACAGGACGGGGAGGGATACCCTTCCTAGTCCTCGTCTTCCATTTTGCCTTGGCCAAAAACTGACCTTTTATCTTTGTTTATGCAGCTATGACGGGAAGAGAAAGTAATGTCGCTCGTCCTACAATTGGTCCTTCTACCTCGGGCAGAAACGCATTTGTTGAGGGAACCCAAGTTGGCAACCGTGGGAGGGGACATGGTGGGTCTAACACCCCTAGGACTAGATCTGCCAAAGCCGGGGAACCCATGATATGATAGAGGAGTTGCACTCTAAGTACGGAGTGTCGAGGGATGAGTACCGACTTAGCTGCCTTCCCGGTCATCCTATCAAAGACGAGGATGCCATGAATGATTTCTTTTACTCTTTGAATCATGTCAATTTTTTATACAAACAGTTCCAACTAGGCCTTCGTCTCCCCCTCGATCCGTTTATCTGTGAGTTTTTGAAAGATATGCAGGCCGCCCTGCTATGATAGGTGCTAATGCCGTAAGGTTCCTCACCTGCTTCATTGCTCTTTGTCGTACCTTAGGTTTTGAGCCTTGTCAATCAGTCTTCCATCATTTCTTCACCGTTAGTTATAAGGAAGATACTAGAGTGTTGGTAGTGAGGAGTGACCCCAATCAACCCAAATTAATATACCCAATGTCGAGCAAGGTATCTGGCTGGAGTAATCACGTGATAAGGGTTGAAAGACGACAAGGCTGGGAATTTGTTGCACCCCCAAGTTCCCTGCCGTGCCCGAGCAAGTGTGGAGACCGAAGTGGAGCGGCCAACTGATTGATCGGTTAATACAATTTGCTTATGTCGGCACGTTGTGTTGGTCAAGCTTGGAGACCGACCAACGCTATTATGTCTGTTGTGCAATGCAGCGGAAGCAAGTAGACAATAACCAAGAACACAATTGAGAAATCGAAAGAGAAAATAGATGGAAATCAATTGGGGTTTTGAACCTTGCCTCTGTTTTATTATGTGCAATATCTCATATGTTTACATATGGTTACAAACAGTATATATATGTTACAAACCCTAGCCTAAACCAACACCATAAAAAAGAAAACCGTTCAGGCCCAAACCACCACCCCCCCCCCCCCCCCGTCAGCCTTCCGGCGCCCGCCCCAAGGAGACCCGGCGCCCGCCTGGAAAGCCAAAGCCACGACCACACCTTCTGTAAATGAGGCGCCCGCTTCACCAATTCCCAGGCGTCCGCCTCAAACCACCACGCAAGGACCACACATACGGACTTCCAGGCGCCCGCCTCGGATAGCACGGGGCGCCCACCAATTCCCAGGCGTCCCCCTCGGAGGGCGCCGGGCCCTTTGCCAGGACATCGAGCCATAACATCCAACAATGTCCAAGCCGGCATTATGCTAGGTCCCCTTGATGGTTTAATGCCCATGGTCCCAGTAGTTAGGGGAAATAGGTATCCATACTGACCGGAGGGTACATCCCAGTCTCGTCTTTCATTCATAGTGAGATATATGCAAAATTGTACGAGAACCGATGTTTGACTGTGAATGACCTGCCCGGCTGTAAATTTCTTGCTTCTCGACTTTCATACTTGACACTTTTACTTGATATATTAGCCTTCTCGTCTTTTACTAATTAATCCTCCTCATCTTTTCAAATTTGACCGAGGAACAAGAGAAGAAAATGGAGGAGGAAGTTCTTGTACTATAATACCATATAATTTTTAACAATATTTAGTAATGTTCAAAAATGTTCTGTTGGTTAAATTGAATTGAGCCCATGTTTGAATTACGCTGACATTTGCTGCGTAGATTGATAACAATGTTGCAAGGGAGATCATAAATCATAGGTCACTTCGACATCCAAATATAATTCAATTTAAGGAGGCAAGTTTTTTCTTCTCTCTGCAATTTTGATTTCTAAATTATTTCTGATGGTTACTCTGTAAAGGATTTTCTCATTGTGGCTTGGGATTTGGTTGTAGGTGGTACTTACTCCTACTCACCTTGCTATTGTCATGGAATATGCTGCTGGGGGAGAGCTCTTTGAGCGGATCTGTAATGCTGGAAGGTTCAGTGAAGACGAGGTTCACTAACTTAAGTGCAACAATATTATCTTATTATAAAAACTAAATAATAAAAGGAGCCATGCCATAAGCTGAACAGTGAAGTGGAATAAGCTTCCCTGATTGTTGCATTAGTATGCAAAGAAAAAAAAGTCAGGCAACAGCCAACTCCCCCGCCATCCCCCCAAAAAAGGAGGAAAACAAATGAAGCTCCCTAAAGAGAAGACGCTGAGTATTTCTACTTTACAGCTTTTTCTGATTTGTTTATTTGTGATGTGTTCAGATGGCTGATGTTTGGTCTTGTGGAGTGACACTTTATGTAATGCTGGTTGGCTCATACCCTTTCGAAGACCAAGAAGATCCAAAAAATTTCAGGAAGACTATCCAAGTGAGTACTCTATTGCTGTCTATGAAATTCCTGTGGTGGGCCTAATTGAGTTGAGTTGAATTATCCTATTCCTGATTTTCTACCGTTTAATTTTTCCTTTCCAGCGGATAATGTCTGTTCAGTACAAAATCCCGGACTAAAAGTCCACATATCTCAGGATTGCAAACACCTCCTTTCTCGGATCTTTGTTGCCGGTGCTGCTCGGGTATGTGGATTTCATGTTATTGATCCTTAATAACGAAGCTTGAAATAGTATTTTGATCAAGTTTCTAGTAGATTTGCTCTCATGCAGAAACATGTATTTAGTCCTGTATGTTTTGCCATAATGGTGTGTGTTGTGGGTTTTTGAGTCCTATAATGCTGATAGAGGTCCAAACTCATTGTATCAATAGCGCTATCAGCCACGGCGCGTTCTGGAATCAACCCCAACCCTCCGGTTACACCAATTCAATTATACTTTTTTCGAGAAAAATGCGCCGGAGATCCTCCTTGGATCAAAAAGACGTCAGACGAAATTTATCCATCATTTATTTGCAACAAAACCCCAATGCTGACTTCGATTTAAACGATTTACCCGTCTGTAAAAGTGTAGCAATCTGAAGCAGCGATTACCATTACTATGCTAATGCCAACACCGACTTGATGGACTCTATAGAGCAAGATGAATCAAACGAAGCAAGACGAGGGTTTTAACTCTTTAGAGAAAGAGAGGAATAATAGGGTGGTGAAAAATGCCTTGGCTTAGTTTCTAGAGTAAAGAAATAAGGTTAGACTTTATTATCCTAAAAGAAAAGGTTAAATTATTTGGTATCTACAATTTAACCATCCATGTCTCGCATGATATATGTTTCTAATCACAATAACTATTGCGCGTAAATATTTCATGGTATTCTCTATCTATCCACATCGTAAACACCAGTGTATCAAATTGTAATAGTATTTGTCCTGCAGAGAATCACTCTTAAGGACATCAAGAGCCACCCATGGTTTCTGAAGAACCTACCAAGAGAATTAACAGAAGCCGCTCAGGCTGCATATTACAGGAGGGAAAATCCAGCATTTTCCCTCCAAACCACAGAGGATATCATGAAAATTGTGGACGAGGCCAAATCCCCGCCTCCAGTTTCGCGCTCGATCGGAGGCTTTGGGTGGGGAGAGAAAGAAGACGAGGGAAAAGTGGAAGAAGAGGAAGAAGAACCAGAAGATGAAGATGAGTATGATAAAAGAGTGAAGGAAGCTCATCAAAGTGGAGAAGTTCGTGTTTCCTAATCGGGTAAATGATATGAGTATAAAATTACCCATTTACCCTCGTATAAGGTAAAATATGAGTTATGAAGTTTTGGAATTCGAGTAACTTAAGGATGGTTCCGTGTTTTTATAAAAGGCAGGTTTACTATTATTAGGGGGTTCGGAGCTTAATAATGAAGTCTGTAAGTGTGTTGTGACGAGATGGTAATAGGGTTCGAGTTTATATTGCGTGGGAATATTAGGTGTGTTTATGTTGTGAATTTGGATGTGGTTTGAATTACAGTAACGAGCTTAATTGTTTTATTTATTTATTTTGGTCAGTCAGCTATGTGTTTTGAGACTATTTTCTCTCTCTCTCTATCTCTCTCTATATATATGTATTGAATGAAATTTTGTATATATTGAATTTCCTACACTAAACTGTCATCAGCGTCGAGGTTGTAACTACTGTGAATAAATGGGATTGAAATTGGTATGAATATATTTGGGATTTGAAAATGATACTTGGGATTGAAGAAAATGTCGCGTCGGAGAGAAGGGATCAAAGAAAATGTGGCGTTAAAGAAAACACAGTGGAGACTGAAAATTCACGTGAATGAATGTACCATTTTAGCTCAAACTACATCAAATATATCTTTTCATAATATAAAAGTTGTATGAGTTCTCACCAACCATAATGAATTATGACATCATTGAATAGAAAAAAAAAAACTAATTTAATATTCTGATACCATTTGTAACGACTCGAGCCCGAATTTCAACACGGTACGCAGACACTATACACTGGCTCACTAAGCATCTCCTTATTTGAGGTTAACCACAGTCCATCACAAACTTTTAAAAGTCCAATAGATGATTTGATGCTTAGTAGTATTGTATAAGTCTTTCATATATCAAACTAAATTCCCATATTTTTTTGATATGGGATGAGGGATATCACTGAAAATCATTAACAAATGCATTGTTACTTATATAATTAATGAACATAATTAATGAACGTTTTTCTTTGTTTTGGAACCGAATTGTCCGCTTAAAAGACTCGTTTTTCTTATCACTTAAGGAAAACTGATTTTCGTATAAAAAAAAACTGATTTTTATGACTTAGAAAATGATAAATACAAATATATAATATTTTTGTCTTAAAATAAATGACATTTTTTAAAAAAAAATTGCTATATACTCGTATTATCTCTATCATAAAATGAATGATATTTTTTTAAAAAAATTGTTCGAGAAAATTTCAATTTTTTTGATCATTTGTATTGATGAAGCCGGACCTTTCAGACCGAGCCCAAGCTCGCTCTGATCTAAAGGCCATATATGACGTGACACCTCTGTGACCGCAGATATCTAGACACCGCAGACCAAGCCTATTTTGTTCACGTTGACCGCGGTCTCATACCAAACTCACGGTTAATATCTAGTTTGTGAGACACTAGTCTGTACATAGCTCTGAAACCAGCTGGCAGACCTATAACTATCACATTAAATGGTGGGTCAAACGCTTATCATGCGCGTAAGGCGCATCACCAACTGTCGTCTGCTCCCCGTATACTCGTCCAATCAGAGACATCCTTCTTCACTACTATGTGCATTATGGTACAAACCAATCAAGTGCGGATACACGTGTCATAGGTCAAAACTAATATCTCCCAGGGCTGAGGTCATCAATCTGGTCTCTCTTTACTATATAAACTCTCATTTGTCATCTTGGGCAAGGTAAGTCAAATTATCTAAACCATATCATGCAAATACACCAAGACATTCTAAGCTTATATATCAGTTATCAAACCATCAAAGGTTTTACTATCACACCCGAGCGCCTGAGCTGTAATCAATCCCGTCTTAGTATCTAACGACGCTTATTGTTTGTGTTGTGATCTAGGTATCCTGATAATACAAAGCCAGTATTCATCCTTGTAATAAGACAATAAAAATTGTGGCGTCATCGTATATTTTGAGACAAAAAGAGTAATTACTATTAATTATATGTCAAAATCTTACAAAAAACGCGTTTTTCGTTAAACTTAAAAAAAAACGTGTTTTGTTTCCCCCGCTAGTGTTAGTGTTAGTATAACAAAGTGCCAGTGTAAACAAGTGCCAGTGTAAAAAAGTGCCAATGTTAATGTATCAAAGTGCCGGTGTAAAAATATTTTTTCCTAAGCTTAAAAAAATGCATTTTTTGCAAGACCAACTCTAATTATATATACAAACAAATAAATACAAAAAAGACGACCTGTGAATGTGTTCGACAAAAGTTAACTCACCGGCCCATGAAAGAACCCGAACTCGAACAACAGCCCTAAGGGTCTGCTCCCGAGTCCAAAAATGGAGGGGAAGGGAAGGAAAAGGAAGGAAATGTACAATGATTTCCTCCCTAATGGTGCTCCCGAGTTTTTTAGAGGAGAGAATGGAAAGGAAAGGGAAGGAAATAATAGTCTCATTTCCCTCCTACTCAATACTCTCAAATGTGGGAGGAAATGAAAGGAAAGAAATGTTGTTAATGAAATTTGTTTGATTTTTCTATTTTATCCCTCAAATATAATCTCTCATTTTATTTCATTAAGGGCACAGATATAATTTTATATTTTTTCCTACCATTCCCCTCCCAACTCGGGAGCACCTATGAAATAAATTTCCTTCCCTCTCCCTGCCTTCTCTTCCCTTCCCTTTCTTTCCTTCCCTTTCTTTTCTTTTCTTTTCGTTCGGATAAAAACTCGGGAACACACCCTAAATCAAAACCCTCCGCTTGCAAAGCAAGAAATATTTCCATTCCTCTGCTTTAACCAGAACATCAAACCATCGATTCTGGTACTCTCCAAAAACAGGTTAAGTGATGAAGGGAAATTATTATGACAAGTTAGGATTTGATTTTTACTATTTTTATTTGTTATTATTTTATTATTTTCGAAATTTATTTTAAATAGGTAATATTTTTGGTATTAGAAGTATATTAGGACTTTATTTTAAGGTTTTATTGATTGATTAGGTTACTATATAGACTAGGGTTATTTTGGGAAGTTTTTGACTTGTTTTTCAAGTCTTAGAGTCACTATATAATTAGGGTTAATTGTAATTCCGAATTTCAGTTGTTGATTAATAAAATTTGAGAGTTTTTTCTTCAGTTTTCTCGAGCGAAAATTGACGGTTGATTGCTGAATTTCTCGAGCGAAATTCTGTGATTAATCTTTATCAAGTCTTCCGCTACGTCAGTTGGTATCAGAGCCTTTCGTTCGATTCAGGAAGAATGGTTCGGGGGCAGAAGAGACAAACTGTGGAAGCGATCTACGAGCGAGATGAAGCGGTTCTGGAGGAACGCATCGGATCCATCGTAGATCAACGTATGGAGTTGTTGATGGAACAGTTAACGGTCTGGATGACCGACTTGTTCAATCAACAGACTCGGAGGAATCAGCCTAGACCTGGTGGCAGCGACGGACAGCGAGACTGGGAGGTGGATTCTGATGGTGGTGATATTTCGTGGCCTTTCGTCGAATCGGTGACTGCCGAACTTTTCATCGATTGGTCAAAACCACCTATTTATGATGAATGTAATTGTGAAATCTGTCAATTACCAACATCTCATCATATGGGTGTACCAATGGTTGGCGTTGAATCTTCACAAGATAAATTGATGTGGAAGTTTGACATTGGTCATCCTTACGAAGATCCTTTCAATGTTGATAGTTCTAATGTTTCAGATTCTTGGTTCTTCAAAAAGATGATTATTGAGAACTTTCTCATGAATGGATGGACAGACTGGATGGATATCATGGCGAGTGGTACTAAATTTAAAGTCCGTCAAATAGTTCCAAGTGCTTCAATTCAAGCAAAACTTAAAATTCGAGGACGAATTTTCTTCAAGCAGGGGAGAATGATGAAGGAAAATTATTATGACAAGTTAGGATTTGATTTTTACTATTTTTATTTGTTATTATTTTATTATTTTCGGAATTTATTTTAAATGGATAATATTTTTGGTATTAGAAGTATATTAGGACTTTATTTTAAGGTTTTATTGATTGATTAGGTTACTATATAGACTAGGGTTATTTTGAAAAGTTTTTGACATGTTTTTCAAGTCTTAGAGTCACTATATAATTAAGGTTAATTGTAATTCCGAATTTCAGTTGTTGATTAATAAAATTTGAGAGTTTTTTCTTCAGTTTTTTCGAGCGAAAATTGACGGTTGATCGCTGAATTTCTCGAGCGAAATTCTGTGATTAATCTTTATTTTTATTATAAGTCTTCCGCTATGTAATTAATTAAGAATCACGAAAATTTTAACCCTTTTCTCCATAAACATTTTCTAGTCAAAATAGGTTAGAATCGAAGAAAAAAATCCAATCAAAAAATTGTTATGGCGTCGAGAAAATTGGTCAGAGAATTGGTACTCTCCAAAAACAATCAATCCCTTTATCTTCACCTTATTTCTTCCCATTTCCAACAGATTTGTTTGTTTCCTTTATTGAATTTAATGTTAGATGTAGGGATTAATTTGAATACAGAAATTGGGTTTGTTGATCAATTTTTGTGGGTTTTATTTAGGTTACAAATTCGAGTTTGAGATTGCGGGTTATTGGAGCGAGTTGGAAATCTGGGTATCATCATTTTCGTGAATTTAGTGTGTTTAATGAGTTCACTAAACGGATTAAAGAGGAAGTTAACATATATTTACTATTTAATGTTTCCTCTTTCTTTGCTTGTGTGTCAGTGTGTTCATGTGTGTGTCATTTCATTTTAACTGAATTAAAGTTGTATTTTTTATGGTTCCGAATTGGCTAAAAAATAATTGAATAATCATCTTGAAACCGTGAGTTTTTGAGAACATATTTATGTTTCCTTATTTCATTATACTTCTATTATGGTAAATAGATTTTGGGACTTTCATGGAAGATTTATAAGTATCCTACTTTGACTAGGAATTGTAAATATAGTAAATATCTTTTATTTATGTACATAGTTTTATATTAGGACTAACCTACTAATATTTGATTTCTTTGTGAGTATGTTTATGTTTTCATATAGGAAAAGGAATCTCACAAAGGAAGAGGTCGATTGCATGAAGACTTCTCCATGGTGCATTATAAATACAAGGCATTCAGAACATGAGAAGCTACGGAATTTTAGAGAGAAAATTACATACTCTTCATTGTATTCGACATTGTTGATTTTAGGTTGTGAGTGAAGGTTGTGCCTTACATCCGTAACTCACATCTAGGTTTTCATAGAGTTCTCTTGTTTTACTTCTGACTAGAATAGATCCTACTTGGGAAAGGGGAGTTGTTCTTGTCATAGAAGGTGATTAGAACTCGTTTAGTATTTTCATATTTTAGTATTTCACTTATTTGTTTTTGTAAGAAACAAAAGTTTTTATAGTGAAAAGTTTTTGTGCGTAAGCCTAGTTTGCTGATCACATAGATCAGTAAGCGTAAATAATTCTTGAGTTATTGCATTTAATTTACTTTTAATTATTTTATTCCGCTGCATTATCTGTGGATGTGTGGACAGTTGTGAGACACATCTGTACTCACATCCGTTGCCTGTTGTGTGATTAAGTTTCCTAGCTACACGAAACTTTCAATTGGTATCAGAGCCAACTCTCGAAATATTACTGAGTGTTGATCCAGAAAGTGTAGTCATTATGGAATGCCAAAATCACCAAAATAGGCCTCCTGTCTTGGATGGCACCAATTATTCTCTTTGGAAGTCTAAGATGCGAAATTACATCAAAAGTATTGATGAAAGGGCTTGGATGTGTATTCTTGTTGCATGGCAACCTCCTACTGTGGAGAAAAAGCCATCTTCTGGTGTTGGTGAGTCTATTTTCGAAAGAAAACCTGAAGAGCAATGGACTCTTGATGAAATACAAGCTGCAAATTACAATTCAAAAGCTATGGGTGCTATTTCCAGCCATGTTTCTGGGAATATGTACAAGCTTATAACAAATGAGAGTATAGCCAAAACTGCTTGGGATATCTTGCAAACTCAATGTGAGGGAGCACCAAGTGTGAAGGCTACCAGGCTTAGAATTTTAATGGATAGGTTTGAGTTACTTCGAATGGAAGAAACTGAGGACATTGTGTCATATGCTGCTAAGATCCATGAGATTTCAAATGAATGCACAAGTCTAGGAGAATCTATCTCCAATGCAAGACTTGTAAGTAAGATTTTAAGGACCTTACCTGAGAGGTTTAACATAAAAGTGGCTGTGATTGAGGAAACAAAAGACACAAACACTGTAGGTCTTGACACAATCATAGGAATCTTGACTGTGTTTGAGCTTAACCTTGAGGCTCAGAAAAAGAACAAAACACACAGTCTTTCCCTCAAAAGTGCTGCTGCACTTCCAAAAGAGCTTGTTGAATTATCCTCTGAAATTGACAAGTCTAATTTAGAAGAAGAGGATGTAGCTCTTATCTTAAAGAAGTTCAGTTCAATACTGAAAAATAGAAGGATAAGTAAATTCCCTAACAAACCTACTCTCAGTGCTCCTGAAAAATCAAAACCTAGCACTGACACTGGATTCAAGAAAACAAGCTTTGAAAATAAATCATCTGAATCTGTCCAATGTAGGGCATGTCGTGGCTATGATCATTATGCCAATGAGTGTGCTAACACACTTAAAAAGAAAGGAATGAGCTTAACTGCTACCCTTAGTGACAGTGAGGATGATGAAGAAGAAGTGGCTAATATGTCTGTCTTAAACTGCCATTCTGTGTTTAATGCCTTTTCTGCAGTATAGAAGAAGATGCTCCTGAAAATTCCTTGGATGTGGTCTCAGTTGTGAACACATCTGGTGTCACATCTGAACTGGTGCTGAACTGTTTCTCTGTAAAAGGAGATTCAGATGATGAAGATGAAGAAAGGGACATTCCCTATGAGGAACTTTTTGCCACATACAAAGAGCTTCATACAAATTGGATGAAAAGATTGGACAAGATTGAGGTACTTGTTAAGGTAAATAAATCTCTTTCTGAAAAATTGGCTGCTTGTGAAGATGAAAAGCTGTTCTTTCAAAGGAAAATGATGCTAAAAAAGATACCATTGCAATACTTGAAGTCCTTGTGACCAAAAGAGAAGTTGACCTTGAAAAATTCAAGAATGAATGTGAAAAAGCTGAAAATACTTTTACTAAGTTAAATAAAAGTAAGATGAAAATGGAAGAAGCTTTTTCTGTAGGTCAACGTGACAAAACTGGTTTGGGTTTTGAAAATAATTTTGTAAAGGAGGGATGTGAGGCTTCTACCTCAAAAAGTGTGAAAAAACAAGCTTTTAAAGAAAAAGTCATTTTGAGTGAGAAAAGACCTAGGAAGAGGCATTATATTTGCCATTACTGCCTAGCTCCTGGTCACATTAGATCCTTCTGTTACAAACTCAAGGCTGATAAAAAATCTGGTCACTACAATCAGCCTCAGATGTGTGAGAAGATGTATGCACACCCTAACACACATCCTGTTAATCTGAGACCTCTGCAACCCAAAAAGAAAACTGTTAAACAGTGGGTGGCCAAACTAATTACCACCTGCAATGTTGTTTACTCTTCCCTCAAGAGTACTGTCTCTGACTCTTGGTATTTTGATAGTGGGTGCTCTAGGCACATGACTGGAAACCAAGCAGTCCTTCTAGACTATAAAGTGATTAATGGAGGGAAAGTAAGTTTTGGTGGAGGTGCTCAAGGAAAGATTGTTGGGAAAGGAACCCTAGATGTTAAGGGTCTCCCAAAATTACACAATGTGTACCATGTGGAAGGCTTGAAAGCCAACCTAATAAGCATCAGTCAACTATGTGATGATGACCTTTATGTGAAATTTGATAAGCACTTGTGTGAAGTGTTTGATAAGGATAATACCTGTGTGTTTACTGGTCCTAGATCTGCTGATAATTGTTACCAATTTGGTGACAATCTTTCTTGCCTAAGCTCAAAAGCTAATGATGTCAATCTGTGGCACCAAAAATTAGGGCATGCTAGCTGTAGAACTCTGGAAGAACTTCAAAGGTTTGAAGCTATAAAAGGTCTCCCTAAACTGAACTTCAAGAACCCTGATGTCTGTGGTTCATGTCAAAAGGGAAAGCAAACAAAGCATCACATAAAAAGGTTCAACAATGCTCCACTTCTAGGTATTTGGAGATGATTCATACTGACTTAATGGGACCTATTGAAGTAAAAAGCTTTGGTAGGAAAAAGTATGCCTTTGTGTGTGTTAATGATTATTCTAGGTACACTTGGGTAATGTTCTTAAGGGAAAAGTCAGAAACAATTGGAGAATTCAAGAATTGGTACAAAAGGGTGAGAAACCTTTATGGTCTTAAGACTGTGAGAATTAGGTCTGACCATGGCACTGAATATGAGAATCAAATGTTCACTAATTTTTGCAATTCTAAGGGAATCACTCATGAGTTTTCTGCACCAATCACCCCACAGCAAAATGGAATTGCTGAAAGAAAGAATAGAACTTTGCAAGAAATGGCTAGGGTCATGCTAAGTTCAAAAAACTTGTCCAAGAAATTTTGGGCAGAAGCTTTAAACACTGCTTGCCACATTGGCAATAGGGTGTTCCTAAGGATTGGTAGCACAGTCACTCCATTCCAAATCCTCCTTGGAAAGAAACCAACTGTGAAATATTTTCATGTGTTTGGATGTGTTTGTTATATTCTCAATGATAGAGAATACCTGTCCAAGTTTATTCAAAGAGTGACAAAGCAATTTTCATGGGCTATTCCACTAACAGTAGAGCTTACAGAGTTTTCAATCTCAAAACTAAGACCATTATGGAATCTGCTAATGTTAAATTTGATGATTCACTTGATCTTAACCTCAAGACTACTGAGGATGATGTTTCAGTTGCTTCTTCGGATCGGAAAGATGAAGAAACAGGTGTTGAAAAATCAAAAGAAGCTTCCAGTGCTTGATAAACATGTTGAAACGATAAGGATGTAACCAAGGATGTGGACACATCTCGCCTCCACATCTGAACCCACATCTGCTTCCCACATCCACTCAAACTCTGTAATCGAGACAGCTTCCTCCGATTCTCTCGATCGGATGATGCTCCAGAAGGTAATGTGAATGGGTGTGTGGATAGATCAAAGGATATTCCTTCTAAAATCTAGAAAAACCACCCCACTTCACAAGTTGTGGGAGATGTGCATGCACAAGTGAGAACTAGACAAAAGGACAAAGTTGATTGTAGAAAGATGGCTGGTTTATGGAGTTGCTCCTCAGCATACTCCCAGGTAAGTTTCTGTTGTTTTGTTTCAAAAATTGAACCTAAGAATGTTGCTGAAGCATTGAAAGATGCTGACTGGATTATGGCTATGCAAGATGAATTGATTCAATTTGAAAAGAATGAGGTGTGGACTCTTGTTCCTAGGCCCTCACATGGTAATGTCATATGAACCAAATGGATTTTCAAGAACAAAACTGATGATCAAGGTGTGATAACTAGAAATAAAGCTAGGTTAGTTGCTCAAGGTTATACTCAATTTGAGGGAATTGATTTTGAGGAGATATTTGCTCCTGTTGCAAGAATTGAGTCCATTAGGCTTTTGTTAGCCATTGCTTGTTACCTCAAGATTACTCTTCATCAAATGGATGTTAAGAGTGCTTTTTTAAATGGGATATTGAATGAGGAAGCCTATGTTGAACAACCTAAAGGCTTTGTGGACTCCAAGTATCCTAACCATGTGTATAAGCTGAAGAAAGCTCTGTATGGGCTAAAGCAAGCCCCTAGAGCTTGGTATGATAGGTTGACTGACCATTTGCTTCAACTAGGATTCAAGAGAGGTGAGGTTGACAAAACCTTATTTGTGAGGAAAAATAAAAAGGAGATTCTTGTGGCACAAATCTATGTAGATGATATTGTGTTTGGGTCAAACTCTGACCCTATGTTAGCTGAATTTGTGGATAGCATGACTTCCACATTTGAGATGAGTATGGTAGGTGAGTTGAACTTTTTCTTAGGTTTACAGATTAAGCAATTCAAAGATGGCATGTTCATTTCACAGTCTAAGTATGCCAAGAATCTTGTGAAAAAGTTTGAGCTTGAACACTCTTCACATCAAAGAACCCCAATGGGATCTTCCCAAAAGCTAAGTCATGATTCAGATGGTGAGAGTGTTGATCAAACCCTTTATAGAAGCATGATAGGAAGTCTGCTTTACCGCACTGCAAGTAGACCTGACATTATGTACAATGTGTGTCTCTATGCTAGATACCAAGCCAACCCCAAAATGTCCCATCTTAAAGCCTTGAAAAGAATCATTAGGTATGTGAGTGGGACTGTGAACCTAGGTCTGCATTACTCTAAAGAAACAAACACCAATTTGGTTGGGTACACTGATTCTGATTGGGCTGGAAATAGTGATGATAGAAAGAGTACCACAGGTGGATGTTTCTACCTAGGAAATAACCATGTGTCTTGGTATAGTAGAAAGCAAAATTGTGTGTCCTTATCCACTGAGGGCCGAATATGTTGCCCTTGGGAGTTGCTGCACACAATTACTTTGGATGAATCAAATGTTGAAAGATTATGGATTGAATAGCAAAGTTTTGACTGCTTTTTGTGATAACAAAAGTGCCTTGGACATATCTAAAAATCTTGTCCAACATTCTAGAACAAATCACATTGATATTAGACATCATTTCATCAGAGAACTTGTAGAACAAAAAACTGTGTGTCTGGAATTTGTTGGGACTGAAAATCAATTGGCTGATATATTTACAAAGGCATTAGATTTTGAGAGATTTTCCTCCTTGAGGAAGTCTCTTGGCTTGTGTGATATCTAAGGTTGTGAGACCAAATGTGTCTCACATCCTCTAACACATCTGTATATTAGATTAACCAAAAAAAAAATTTATAAAAAATAAAAACTCAAAAAATATCATGCATTAGCACGAAATTTCTCAGTGTGGTCACTTGTGAGTCTTCATCTTTGACATTATTTTTGATCACTTAATTGTGAGCACTTCCTGTTCATGTCATCTTTTGATGACTTGATATAACCTTCCTAGGTATCTCACAGTGGGTGCTAAAAAAATAAAATAAAATAAAAATATATATATATATATATATATATATATATATATATATATATATATATATATATATATATATATAAATATGTGAGAAACAAATGCTTCACCCTTAGTATGAAGCCAGACCATTTGTGATCAAGTGATTTTCATAAGAAAATTTGAAGTCAAACTTGATAAGATCATTGGGAAAAAGGGCTATCTTTGGGATCAAGTAAAGTGAAAGCTACTCACAATATAAAAATCCACAACAAAAAATTGGTGGATGCATCCTAGAGGCTGTGCAGATTGGATTATTGCTCATTGACTTTTTGTGATCTAAATGTGTCCCCATATGTGACTCACATCCTATGCCACATTCATAAGCTGAGAATATTTCCATCACCTGTGTGTTTGCATCATGCTAGGCATATTGCATTTTTTTAGGACATATAGGAGCTTTGTAAATATGCTAGTTAATTAATTTTCTTTCCTAGTTCATTCTTTGATTATATAGGTTTTTGATCTCCAATATCTTTCATGAAAGAAAAAGGTGTGTATCAATCCTTGTTTGAAAAGGTTGGAAAATTCAATTGGGATTCTGTTTTTAAAATAAAGATATGGCTGAGATATTTTTGTTTCCATAAAAATCTATCAAAATCTTGTTCTATTTTAATCTCCTATTTCTTAGAAGGTGGTTGTGTGTGGTAACCTCAAAGGGTTCTAGCCGTTGGAGGACTCCTAAGGAATATAGGTTGTGTGAGACCTTTTTGGAAAAGGATTTCCAAATTTCAGTTCGAAAGGGGGAGCTGTGAGTATTTAAGATACCTCACATCCGTCCCATCCCCCATAAACCCTTTGCAAAAACCCTTTGTTCTTCCCCCGGTGTATCTCTCCTTCACAACCTTGCAATTAATTCCACCTTACTGTTCAACCTAACCAACTTTTGCAAGTTTAATGGCTGATCATTCCAATATTCGAGAAGAAGATGTTCTCGATATTGCCCCAATCTCTGTAGCTAAAGGCGAGTCTTCCATTGTCTTAAACCCTGCTATTTCAAAATTCCTTGCTGAATTCTCTTCCCCATCGCCTTAGTCTGATCCTATCATGGAAGCTCCATCTTCGAAATCCCCTACATTGGAACCCATGTCTGTTCCAACCGTCTCTACAAACCCTAAGGCTCCAACTTCTTCGGTGATTCCACCATCAGTTGTCGCCCCTGTTCCTCCCTCTGTGGAACCTTCTTCAACCAAGAAGAGGAAGCTTTCCCAAGCAAAACCCCTGAAGCCTGCTGCAACGCCTGTGCCCCAACGCAATCTTCGCCGTTCGCATAGGGTTCGTAAGTTGTCAGAATCTGACAAGGCCAAGAATTTAAAGAAACCTGGCGGGAAGCCCTCTACTTCCATTGCACTTAAAGAAGATGATGAAGAAGAAGAGGTAATTGCTCCTCTTGTTAGGACTAGGGCTCAATCTTCAAATCCTCCTCCTTTAGTTGTTGATCATGTCCCTATTATTACCCCTTCTGATAATGTTCCCCATGTTGAACCCATTATTCCTGTTGAGACTGTTCCCCATGCTGAGTCTGTTTCCCCTGTTGATCTTATTGCTCCATCATCCTCTCCCATAGTGTCATCTGATCCCATTATCCCTATTACCACTCCTTCTATTGATGTTTCACCTCCTGTGGATAATGTTTTTGTCCCTATTGTTGATCCTTCTGCCCCTGTGGTTTCAAGTCCTGTTGAGGATCTTATTTCTTTTAGTGATGAAGAACCCTTAGCAAATATTTTAATGGATTTGAGGGGAAAGAAAAAGGTGGCTGCTACTGATTTAGAGCCCATTGATGATGAATCTGATTCAAGTTCTGATAGTGATGATACTGCATCTGATGAGAATTACAAGCTAGGGAGAGAAGAGCTTGACCAAGAGAAAGAGGACCAAGAGATAGATTCCTCTCCTGATGATGACACTGAGATTGAGTCCATCAAAGTTCCATTCCCTGCAAAGGATGTGTCTGAGGATGTGCACACATCCAGACGCACATCTACAAGGAAGAAAGCTGACAAGGGTATGTCTTCTACTCTTACCATTGCTCCTACCCCAAAACCCTTTTTCAAGAAATTCTTGACTAAAAAGGCATCTGATAGGTTTTGCCTAATTTCCTCTAAAGCTTTTATTGTGGAAATGAAAAGGGATAGGGAAACCTTTGTTAAGCTTGGTATGGATAAATTTTTTGAGGAAAGAGGTCTGTTTTTAACTGTGGATCATCCCCTACCTTTCTACCCTAAGATGGTGTATGAATTTTATGCCAAATTGACTAAGGAATTAGATAAGAGTTACTCCTCTCCTCCTTCTGTCTATGTTAGAGGAGTGTTTGTCCCTTTTTCCCCATCTGTCATAAATGATTTGCTTGGTTTGAATGATAATTTGGATGAGTTAGTTACCATTGATGATGATGAGCTTGTGACTGCTATCACCCATGGAAAGGTGACTTCTTGGCCAGTGAAGCCAAAGGATTTGGGTAGTGGATCTTTATCTTCTCTCTACTGTTTTCTCCACTATATTCTTGTTGCCAATCTTTTCCCCTCAAATAACAAAACCTCAGTTACTAGGGTGCAAGCTCTCCTTCTCTATAGATTGGGCATTAAGAGGCATATTAATTTTGGTAATTTCATCTTTAGGAAGATCTGTGACTATGGAGAGTCACCATCTAAAAAATGGTCTTTACCTTATCCTTCCTTGATCTCTCAAATCCTTATTGCCAATGGAGTTAAACCTGATAAAGAAGAAGAAAAGGTTGAAAATTTTGCTCTGTTTAAGGAATCCAAAACCCTGCTTGATCCTAAGCAAAGACATGTGGATCTCCCTTTGGGTACTGTTCCTGAGCTTGGTATGGCAGATGTGGACACATCTGAAGCCACATCTGAAGATAACTTTGTTGCTCAAATGAAGGATTTGGATGCTGCAATTATAGATGCTGAATCTCAAGCTCAAGCCTCCATTGCCCATGTCAACAATCTGAAAGCCCTTAGAGACAATCTCCTTCGATGGCATGCTAAACTTTCTAGTCAAAAAGGGGGAGAATCAAGCTCTGGAAATGGAAAGTGGGATCTTTGTCTTCTTCTTCTTGCGCTCAAGCTGTGGCTGGTTTTAAATGGAGACATTTCGAACTTTAATTTAGGGGGAGAAATTTTTTGGTTGTTTTGATGATGTTTTGATGGTAGCAAAAACAATTTTAATTTCTGCTTTAGTTTTAGTTTTTTTTTTAAAAAACAATGGGTTGTAATAGTTTTGATTAGGAGGTTGCTGTATGGTTGTTTTAATTTTTTAATGAACTGCTGTTTTCTGCTCTAACTATGTTTGTGCAGTTTTTATGTGTGGATGTGTATACACATCTGGACACACATCCATTCAGGGAGAGTTATGTTTTTATATATTCCGTGGTCATAAAAATATGATTGTTATAAATCTTTGGTTTTGATCAGAAAGTCCAAAATAGGGGGAGATTGAAACCGTGAGTTTTTGGGAACATATTTATGTTTCCTTATTTCATTATACTTCTATTATGGTAAATAGATTTTGGGACTTTCATGGAAGATTTATAAGTATCCTACTTTGACTAGGAATTGTAAATATAGTAAATATCTTTTATTTATGTACATAGTTTTATATTAGGACTAACCTACTAATATTTGATTTCTTTGTGAGTATGTTTAGGTTTTCATATAGAAAAAGGAATCTCACAAAGGAAGAGGTCGATTGCATGAAGATCTTCTCCATGGTGCATTATAAATACAAGGCATTCAGCACATGAGAAGCTACGAAATTTTAGAGAGAAAATTACATACTCTTCATTGTATTCGACATTGTTGATTTTAGGTTCTAAGTGAAGGTTGTGCCTTACATCCGTAACTCACATCTAGGTTTTCATAGAGTTCTCTTGTTTTACTTCTGACTAGAATAGATCCTACTTGGGAAAGGGGAGTTGTTCTTGTCATAGAAGGTGATTAGAACTCGTTTAGTATTTTCATATTTTAGTATTTCACTTATTTGTTTTTGTAAGAAACAAAAGTTTTTATAGTGAAATGTTTTTGGGCGTAAGCCTAGTTTGCTGATCACATAGATCAGTAAGCGTAAATAATTCTTGAGTTATTGCATTTAATTTACTTTTAATTATTTTATTCCGCTGCATTATCTGTGGATGTGTGGACAGTTGTGAGACACATCTGTACTCACATCCGTTGCCTGTTGTGTGATTAAGTTTCCTAGCTACACGAAACTTTCACATCTAGTTTTTTTTTATGTGTTTTAATTAATTTGTTTTTTCGAAAGAGTCTCAGACAAATTCATTCCAGTTCTTTGTTTGCTTGTTTTGTGTGTGCATGAAAGAGAGAGTTGCTATAATGGGAAAATCACTGTTTAACTGCCAAATATTTAACATGGAGTAAAAAGTAACTCTTAGGAGTATCACTACCAGAAAAAGGTCATTTAGCGACGGAATTAACAGCGACGGACATATTCCGTCGCTAAATAGCGGCGGAATATAGACTTTAGCGTCGAAATTATTTTGGCGTCAAATTTAGCGACGGAATTTAATTCCGCCGCTAAATTCCGCCGCTAAAACGAATATTCCTCGAATATTCGTTTATTTCCGCCGCTAATTTGGCGGTTGATTTACCGACGGAATATTCCGCCGCTAAATCTTTATCAGCGACGGAATTATTCCGCCGGTGAAAATATACTCCCTCCGTCCCGCTAATATTAGCACACTTTCCTTTTTGGGCGTCCCGCTAATATCCGCACACTCCCAAAAAAGAAACTTTATATTAATAAAATATTCACCCAACCCCACTCATTCTCTCCCATTGACTATTTTAATACTCACAACACCATTATAATTTATTACACCCTCCACTCATTCTCTCTCCACTCATTCTTTTACACTCACAACATTTTATTAAAATATCATATTCCTTAATTCCCGCGCAAACAGTGTTTGTGCTAATATTAACGGGACGGAGGGAGTATCATTTTTTTATTTTTTTATTTATCAGCGTCGGAAATATTCCGACGGTGAAATTAAAATATTTTTTATTTTTCTTTTTGAAATATTACACCGACGGAATATTTCCGACGGTGAAATTAAATGTTTTTTATTTATTAAACACCGACGGAATATTTCCGCCGCCATGATAATTTAATATTTTTATTTATCGAGCGGAAATATTCCTATTCCGTTGATAATAAAATGTAATTTTTGTTTATTTTTAGAACTAATTAACAAAATAACAAACTAAAAAACATTAAAATATCATAAATATTTATGATATTTTGAAAAAATGAAAATAAATAAATCATAAATATTTATTAATTTTAATTTTATAATGCCATTATTTTTATTTATATAAAATATGAAAGTTATTTTAAATTACTCTCAAAAAAATAAATATGAGTCAATAAATATTATTTTTGAAAAAATAAATAAATTATAAACCCTAAACCTAATACCCTATATACTATACACTATACCACTTACACCTATACCCTATACCCTATACCCTATACCACTATACCATATATACCTATACCTTATACCTATACCCCTATACCCTATACCTTGAAGTACCCTATACCTATACTTATACCCTATAATTCTATAAATTATACCTATACCCTATACCTTATACCTATACCCTATACCTATACCTTATACCCTATACCACATACCCTATACCATATACCCTATACACTATACACTATACTATACACTATACCCTATACACTATACCCTATACCATATACCCTATACCCTATACCATATGCCCTATCAATGACAAGGACCGCTGCCCACAATGCAAGGGCAAAAAGGTTGTACAGGAGAAGAAGGTCTTGGAAGTGGTTGTGGAGAAGGGTATGCAAAATGGACAGAAAATTACATTCCGAGGAGAAGCCGATGAAGCTCCTGACACTCTTACTCGGAGACATAGTCTTTGTACTCACAATGTAAAAGAGCACCCAAAGTTCAAGCGAAAGGGTGATGACATATTTGTTAGGGGCTAAATATCGTTTACCTAAATTCCAAGGGAGTCAAATGCAAAATCTCTCCTTTTCAATTTCGTATCTACAAAAAGCCGGACCTGATCGGATGGATTAATTTCACAATAAACACGCGCCAAGTTGGCGCTCATTTAAAATTTCAAAATTTCCGAACGAACAACAAGCAGATAATCCAATTCAAACATTCAAACCAAATTAATCAGACACCTCTAAATCCCTCTCTCCCATCCTCTCTCTCTCTCTCTCTCTTCAGCAATTGAATTTGAAAAAAACAAATATCGAGCCGCTCTTACCCTGGTGCTATTTCATCTTTAATTTCAGGTAATTCCACATTTCAATTCTCTCCCTTCACGTCCGGGTCCGAACTGGGTTCGACTTCCCAGATTCCTTGACTTCCGAACAATGCAAGGCCCTAGAGGGTGTGTCGCCTCCTAAGCCTTCATCGCGGATGACGTATATGGAGCTTGATGATGAGTGCGAGGAGACAACCCTTCACGATGTCAACATTGAAGCTTACGATGTAGATGATGACATGCACGGTGGTGGGGGCCAGAGAGTGCGGTGTGCTCAAAGCGGTAATGATGTGGGTCTTTGTTTTCCTCGGATATCTTAGTTATGACTTATGAGACAATAATCTCCAGT
>JAFEMH010003389.1:0-25000 GCA_022495995.1 Adenophora triphylla var. japonica
CCGGCCAGTTAGGGACACATTATTAAACGGCCAGATTCAAAATTTTGACTTTCTCAGGCGGCCAAAACAACATGAAAAGCTGTGCGAAAAAATCCAACACACACACAAAATGATTTTCGAAACCGGGACGGAAGCTTGACCCTCAAAAGACTTTTTTTTTGAAAACGGTGAAATACCGGTACGTGGGATTGTTAGACCACAATTTGTATCTCACCGAATTTCGTGTTAGGAGGCGATAACGGGAAATTTAGTGGTTTCCACCCAATATACAGAATACCATTTTTATTAAAAGTTGGATCCCAGTAGTCGCCCACTTTATAACTTGATGTGTTGCCTTTTGCGCGAGGAGAAATTCGATTTTTGCGTTTCTTTGGAAAACCAAATAAAACCGGGAAAAAAAAACGGAGTCACCACGCCATTTTAATTTTGAGGGCCAAAACTTTGAAAAAAGCCCGAGATCAGAGATTTAGGTTCGGAGGTCATGTTACGCGTCGGGAAGGACGTTAGTGTGCACCCGACGCGCCTCGTAAGCTAAGCGAGTCTTCCAAGCTGAAAATCATTTGTGTGTGTGTGTGTTGTGTGTGTGTTTTGGCCAAAATAAGTTGAAACTCAGAAAAGTAAAAGAATTGGTATATCTTTTTAAGACTTTAAACTGATCCCATGATTTTTTGGAGGATTTTTGGATTGAGATTTGGTACTCAAAAAGACCTTTTTTTTTTTGAAGTTGAGAGCCATTTCTGCCAGAATGAAAAAGGCAGTGGACCTTTGATTTTCAAAGGGATTCAAGGGTCTTACAAACTTCATAATCTGGATAAACTCAGAGAGAATGAAAATTGTTCTAGACACCTTAAATAAAAGTTTGTACGAAGGAATTTTCCATTTTGGGAGAAGATTTGAGGGGAGTCAAAACCTTCTGGAGCAACCTCAGATATGAGATATGGATTCCCAGGAAGCTGATGAACTAGCCTCTGAAAGAAAATTTGAAAAAGAGGAGTTTTACTCACCCAAAAAATAAGGTAAAAATATGTCTGGAAAGCTCTGGATGTTGGCTACAAAAAGTGTTTTGTAGTCAACACCAAATTCCAAGTTCATCTGTGTCCAAAAATTAAGACCATGGACTGAGGTCTGGGAAAATTGCTACTGGACAGCAACTTCCCAAGAAAAGAAAACAAGATTTTAAGGGGGTTTTGCATCCATGCTTGTCCCCCATTTCCCTAGGTTTTGGTTAGTGATCACTAGACATTTTAGTGGTGAATCAACTTCATACCAAACCATCCTTGGGAGTACATTAGGACTAAGCATTTCATTTGGCTTTGGGAGTGGGATTTTACCCTTTGAAATCAAGATTTAGTGCTTGAAAATGGTTTTTTAGGGTTTTTGAAAGTGCATTTTTGCAAGTAAGAAAGAAAAGCTTTGAAAATAATGTTGATCTTTGTAGAAGATCATCCATGAGATGGTCTTCCATGAGTGATCTTCTTAGATCTAGAAAGAAAAAAGATGGGAAAGAACTACATTTTGTAGTGTTTGAAGATGCATGCATGGATGAGATTTAGGGTTAGGAAGAGGAGGGTTTACCAATCTTCCTTGTGTTCTTGAGTGTTTGGCTTGAGTGTATGAGTGTTTAGGGCTTTAATATGAGAGTGAGTGGATTGAGTATGAGTTGGGAAAGATTGGAGAGAAAAAGGTGACAATTCTTGAGAATTCTCATTGTTTTCTCTCTATATTTCATGAGGTTCGTTGCATTTGTGTTCTTCCTTTTTATTTTGTATTTGGAGGGCTCAATTTATAGCCCTCTGAAAATTACATACTTGTCCGCGCGGATAGGATCGGGCGGCGATGCCTTTGTTCATTAAATGCGGCTTGACTTTGGACAAGAAGAATAATCTTTTTCAAAATTCAAATTGACCGGCCAGTTTTGTTTCTGGCATTGCTATATTTGGTTTTCTTCATTTGTTTTTCTTTTTGAGATTCTTTTTAAGGTTTAACCTTAAATAACAATGCCCATTTTACCCTCACTTTGTTAGGAATGTTAGGATAGTTAGGAATTGTTAGAAATGTTATAACTTAGTTAATTTTCTAACGGAAATTCTAACAAGCTCAAATTGGAGCACTTACGGTATGCTAGAGCGAATGGGGTTTCCCGTAGGCCCCAGAGTGGTTGTGCGAGCGCCCCGAAGAGCAAGGGAGTTCGTCCACCGGTTGCTACGTCGACCTACCGGGCTGTTTTTAATGAAGATAGGACTAGCTTATTCATTTGCTTTGACTTGCCCATTTCCTTGAGGATATGCAACGAGATGACTTGATGCTTGACCCCCGCTCTATTCATTTCTTCTTGAAGGCTGCGGAAGCTGTAACCCGTTATACGAAACTATAGCTCGAGGATCCCAAATCGACACGGATGAAGTCGTGTATGAAGTTGATGGCGTTCTCCTGCGTGATGCGAGCTAGTGGCTTTGCTTCGACCCACTTGGTGAAATAATCAATGGCGACGATCGCGTACTTGCAATTTCCGGGCGGGAGGGAAGGGTCCAATTAAGTGGACTCCCCACATATCGAACTGACAGCGGCGATCACGGAGTTTGTTCCGTTGTGGGCATATGAGGTAGAGGTGGCAAACCTTTAACATTGGTCACATTCTTTGTACTGAAAGTCATGAGTGTCAGCTCTCATGTGTGGCCAATAATACCCCAAAGTGATCAACTTGTCGGCTAGAGTTCTGGCCCCCGGGTGTCCACCACAAATCCCACTATGTACCTCATACATTAGGCGAGGTGATCTCTTGAGGATGAATGCGCTTCAACGGTGGTCTAGTGTATGATCTCTGAATAGCTTGCCTCCTTGAATAACATACCTCGGAGCTTTCTTCTTGATTGCTCGAGCTTTCTTCTCGTCTTCTAGGAGCTCGCCGGTTTCAAGAATGCTTTCATTTCCTCGATCCAACATTTGTTGTAAACCCAATTCATTGAAGTGTCTTCCACACCTTGAATTTTAACCCTTTCATGTTGGATTCTCGAGGTAGGGAGATGGGCTCTTCATGTGGCTCGTCTGTAGTGGCCAGTTTTGAGAGCAAGTCGACGACTCATTGTCCTCTCGACCCAATCCTTTGGATTTCCCAAAACTCTAAGTCTTTTTGTCGGCTCCTTCACCGAGGTCGTAGTATTTGACTAAGGTGGAGTTGAGTACCCTAATACTCGCCTCTAACTTTGGTTGACTATTAGTTGGGAATCACGGTATGCCATGATTTTAGTCGCTCCAAGCACTTGGCGTACTTTCGATGGGCGCTACTAAGGCTTCGTACTCACTTTGGTTTTGGAGGCATCAAACTTGAATCTCAATGACTCCTCATATATTATCCCAGGACTACGCTCGATCGAGTACTTATCCCAGCTCACTTTGACATTCTTTGTTCTGACCCATACTGAATAGACCTTTCGGCAATCGTCGGGTAGAGACGTGGCCAATTTGGGACTCTTGTTGTTCTTTTCCCTTAGCTTTTTCTTTTTGAACTCGCACCTCTTTGTCTTCCTTGGTGAACGTAAAGCTCGACCCGAAGTACGCAGGCTTGAGCCTTCAACGCCTTTCCAAGGTCGATGCTCGATGTCGAATTCCGTGAGAGGGCAATTGACCCGGTGAGTAAGCGGCACAGGAACTCTCTGGCTTGTGCAAAATTTTTCTCAAGGGTGCATTTGTGAGCACCACGATAGGATGAGCCAGGAAATAAGCTCGCAACTTTCTTGAAGCCACGACTAAGGCGTAGGCGACCTTCTCAGCATTGTAATATACGCCTCCACATACGATAGGGCCTTGCTAACATAGTACACGGGCTTTTGAAGCCCTTCCTCTTCTCCCGAACCGGAAGCTGCGGCAAGCTGGCTTTGTCCCCCACAGATAGATATACGAACAAAATCTCTCCAGTGGTCGGGCTACTCTATAGAGGTGAAGTAGCGAGGTAATCCTTGAGTTGTTGGAACGACGAATGACATTCGGCCGTTCACTCAAAAAATTTCGTCCCCCTCAAGGCCTTGAAGAAGGGGAGAGACCTTTCCGCCGACTTAGATATGAAACGACCTAGGGCTGCAACTCTTCCATTAAGTCGCTGCATCTCTTTGACACTAGTGGGCTCCTGCATGTCGACTAGAGCCTTGATCTTCTCTGGGTTCGCCTCTATTCCTCGTTGTGACACCATAAATCCAAGAAATTTACCCGCTGCTACACCAAAAACACATTTGCTGGGATTAAGCTTCATGTCGTTTGCTCTCAGATTGGCGAACGTTTTCTTTAGGTCGACCACATGACGTCCGGTCTTTGTTTTGATGACCATATCGTCGACGTAGGCCCCCATGTTTCGGCCAATCTGTGAAGCAAATACCTTGTTGACCATACGTTGATAGGTCGCTCCTGCATTCTTTAACCCAAATGGCATCATAGTGTAGCAATAGATGCCTCCAGCTGCTTAGAAAGCCGTCTTCACAATGTCATCCTCATGCATCTTGATTTGATGGTAGCCTGAATAGGCATCTAGGAAGCTGAGGGTAGAGTGGCCAGCAATGGAATCAACAAGTTTGTCGATTCTAGGAAGAGGATAGCTGTCTTTTGGGCAGGCAAGATTGAGAGTGGTGAAGTCGACGCACATTCTCCATTTGCCATTTGACTTCTTCACCATGACCACATTGGCAAGCCATGTTGTATGAGTGGCCTCTTTAATTATGCCTGCACACAAAAGTTTTTGTACCTCAGTTTTTATGGCCTCCTCTTTGTCACGGCGAAGCTTCTTAATTTTGGGAGTCTGGGCTTTATGGTCGGGTTGACCTCCGGTGCATGAACAACGACCTCTTCCTTTATCCCCCTCATATCCTCTACTCGCCATGCAAAGACGTCATTGCTTTCTTTGAGTAGCTCGATAATCTCTAGCCTTTCCTCGGAGTGCCAATTGTTTTCCAATTTGAATTTTTGTTCGGGGTAGGTAGGGTTTGTGATTTGCGATTCCGGCTCGTCTCTGGCTTCCGATTCTGGACCACCACGAAGCTGTAGGGTCTCAATGATGATTTCTCGACCCTCTATCTTTCTCTGGCCCCCCAGTGGGGAGCTTCCTCGGCCAATCATCTCATCCGGCTTGTCTGTTGTCTCGCTTGGTGGTGGCCCCAGGAGTTATTGTCGATGCTGAAGGCATAACTTGCGTATGGAGACTTGGTCGACCATAGCGTATCCGGATCGACCATGGTGGTTTCAGAGTGACGTGTCGACTCAGTCATGATCTCGTCATGTGAGCGATAGGTTGACTCTTCCACGATGGTGATTGTAGATAGTCAAGTAGTTTTGGTGGCTAGTGAGATAACTTTAAGTATCCTTAGTAGTTTCAATCTCCAATTCCCTCTTCTTCCTTTCTCGAAGTACATGATCAAGGTATGCTCGAGGCTGTGCCTTGCTATGCTTGCGGCCGACTCCGGGCGGTGTGGGGAATTTAACTCGCTGATGGGGGATAGAGGCCACCATTCCAAGTGCGACCTGGCCAGGAATACCAAGAATAGCAGCATAATCACTATTCACATCTATGACAATAAATTTTACCTTAGACACGATCCTGTAGGGATGTTGTCCTAGGTCGACATCCAGCTCAATCTGTCCTTTGGCATCGACCCGGTGGTTGGTGAAGCCTTCCAATCTGGCATCATACCTTTCAAGCTGCTCATTCGAGAGACCCATTTCTTGGAATGTCTTATAGAACAGAATATCCTTGCAGGCCCCAGTGTCGACTAAGAGTCTGCTCGTTGTACATCCATCAATGAGCCCTGGATGACGAGAACTTGCTCCATAGCCGCCATATTAGTTGCTAACTCGTGAGGATAAAAGCTGATCACCTCATCCCTAACGTGGCCCCTTGGTGGCACATGTGGGGCTTTGTTGAGTTGAAAGATCTTGTGCTTGATGGCTGTGTTGTTGGCTTGCTTAGTAATAACACCCAGATTCAGTCTAGGCTGCCTTGGCTCTGGGTGTCCTCCTTCAGGTCGCTCTCCACCACTTGGTTGGGGTCTTTTCACATATGTGTCGAGCCTTCCCTGGTCGACCATCCTCTGAATGATATGTTTCAAACTCATACAATCCTCTGTAGTATGGCATGTATCTTTGTGATAATCCACAAATGCTAACTTCTTTGTTGTCCCTTCCGAACTTATTGGTCGGGTTCGTAGGGGCGGGTGGGGCTAGCTCATTTGCATTCATTATATCCGTTCGACTCACCGTTAGGGAGTGAAAGCCTCGGGCACCTTCTCGGTCGCCACAGTTGCATTTTTGCCATTCTTATTATTTCCCCCGTTCTTGGCCGAGTCCTTCTTATCATCAGCGACCTCAACCTTGGGTCTTTTTCCATTCTTCTTTTCTTTTCTTTCCTCGGCCAAAGCTACGTTGTAGGCCTCATCAAATAACTCTTGTCGAGTAGTGGTGTTATTTACCGTCGGCTCGTAGTCCATATCGAAAGAAGTAATTTCACTCCTAAAACAGTTGATCACCTCTCTGTCTGTGAGGTCCTCCTCGATCTTATCGACCATCTCCTTAAACTTGGTGTAATAGCTCATTGAGCTTTCATTTTTCCCTTGCGCCAAGTTGTTCAGATAGGTGACTGTTATCTTCCTAGCCCCGGCAGTCGAGAAGCGTTCCAAAAATTTAGTCCTCATATAAGACCAAGTTGTGATACAACTCGGTGCTAAACCATTAAGCCAAGTAAGGGCTGCCCCTGTGAGTATGCTGGTAAGCGCCTTGCACATCATGTCGTCCTCGTGGGAGACGAAGCACATGGTAGCCTCCAAGTGCTGTATATGGCTTTTGGCGTTAGTCGCTCCCGAGTATTTCTCCAAGGCGGCAATGCAGGAAGCACAGCGGAGGTCGACGATCGAGTAAATCTTTGGCTAATGGACGGAGAGCAAAATCCTTGTGCTCACTCTTTCCAGTACTTTCCTTCTTCTCAGCCTCCCACTGTTCGAACTTCTTCTTCCAAAGGAGCCACTCCCTAGCGTCGGGCCTGTCGTTCCTAGCATGGGAGACATCATTCGACCTTTGCTTCTCTTCCTGGTGATTTTCTCTCCCAGAATTGGCTCTATGTCTTTCGCTTCTAGGGGGAGTTATTCCTCTGTCCCTCCTGTCCCTGTGGGAAGGTGACCTAACAGACTGAGTTGGCGACCTGCGCCTATCGTCTCTTAGTGGCAACCTGCGCTTATCATTCCTGGGTGGCGACCTGCGCCTTGCTTCTCTTATGGGCGACCTGCGCCCATTCCTTTCCCTGTGGAATTGAGACCTTTGTGTTCTGGATGGTGATCTACGCAAGCTTCGATTGGCCTCAAGCTGTGTCCTTAGGTTCGACTGAGCTTCCTGCTCCCTGTTTCTGTTGAGACTAGCCCTGAGATCGTCACTTGGGACATGGATAGGCGGTGAGGCCGCACCGCCATCCTTTGCTCAACATTACGTCCCTACAGGTCTCCTTTGGGCGAGCACTCCTAACATGCTCCCTATTTGAAACCCGAGAGGAGCCACCCTCTGATCTTCTATCCGCCTTTGATACGCCTCCTCCATTGCAAATAACTCGGCGGAATCGAGCTCGCTCCATCGGCATTTCTTTTACGCTCAGGCGGGTTGGATGAGGGACACATACTATTTCTGACATTCATTTGTCCAGTTGGACGCTTTGGAGGAGGTGGAACTCCTTGCCCCTCCATAGGCCGCTTATCTCTCCTTCCATCTGGCAATCCCCTGCCATCAGTCACACTGTTTGATCGCGTTGCCCTAGCATGTTGACGCGGTGGAGGGGGAGGAGGCAAATTAGCGTTTCTAGTGTTCGCATTTGCGTTATTGTTTCCTTCTTCGTGTCCGAGTGAGGCCTCAGACACATGTCCATCCGAAGTCACCATGATTGCAGGTTGAGAAAACTTTCAAGGTCAAGATATGCACGCTTCCCGGCAATGGAACCAAACTGATGCCGCAGGAAATGTGCTTATCAATCTTCCTCCACGTGGCGGGGCGATCACTGGCTCCTTGACACGAAATCGGGAACCCACGACTAGCCAGATGTGTCTCCGGCTTAGACCCTCGGGCGTGAGAATAAGTATATGAATTTGGAGAGCAAATACGTATTGAATAAGTGATATTCAGATAACAAAATTGCAGTTACCTCATAACCGTTGTAGTGGTAGTGTATTTATAGTTTGGTGTAGGTGGTTTATTTGACAGGGCTACATGAGCTCCGAGATTTGTGGGACAGTTATGTATCATTTGAACATGTCCTCAAACGGTCCCTGATTTGTAGGAAAGCAGTTATGGCAAGAATAGAAACACGTGCGCCTGTAACCGTTAGGTCGATGCTTGCTTGGGCAGGTCGAGGTCGACACTTGGAGTTAGGTCGACCTGACTGACGGGTTGAATCGGATCGTACCCGAAATATAGCTTGGGTCATGAAGTCGGATTTAGTTAGGTCGGGACCTGGTAGGTCAGGCAATGAACTTAAGTCGACGTACCAATGAAATGGGTCTTGGGCCATGTGATCATTGGGCCTAGCCCACTGAGAATATAGTGGCCATAATTACTTGAGGACTGGGCTTTACTTGCTTGGCCTAGCTCGATATTTTTGGTATGTTCAATAATAATAATAATAATAATTATAATAATAATAATAATAATAATAATAATAATAATAATAATAATAATAATAATAATAATAATAATAATAAATGGTGAAATTTTGATGGAGACTGCAAAATAAATGACAACGGCTGTTTGTTTTCACTACCTCGGATCTTCCTCTCATTAACCCATCATTATCATTTCTTGACTCTTATTGTCAATTTAATTGAAATTGTAATATCTTATCAATTTTATACTCTTTCCGTCCAATAATTAGCACACTTTTGGGAGTGTTAGAGAATTAAGGAAGGAGTATATTTGTTTCGTCTCTCGAAATAATTTTCCATTTTTTAATTGTTAATGTGAAATTATTTTTATTAATAATTTTAAATTGCTTTAATTGTTCAAATGAGCATCTGAAAAATATTATTGATAGTATTTATAAAATTATAATAATGATTGTTTTATTAATATGTGTAAAATATTTTCAAAATAACATGCATTTAAACCGAAGAAATTATAAAATTCTCATTTTTATAAAAATTATACTTAGTTTTTAATGATTAAATGATGAAAAAATAATTGCAGCAAAAATCTTAATATTCGTTTTACACAATTATAATGTGCAATACCTCAGTCCCACCTCAAATTGAAATTATTTATTTTTTATTATGTCTCATCTTAAACCTAACTATCTAAAATGTCAAATGATATTCACTATTTCTTCCACTCTTTCTCTCTTTTACTTTACTTTTAGATTTACAACACCAATCAACTTATTATTTCTCTAACTCATTCTCTCATATTTAAATTTTTATATTCACAACACCTCTCTTCTACCTTAATTTTCTTTAATCACTATCCCCAAAAAGTTAATCCTATTTGAGGAGAGACGAAGGAAATATATTTTAGTTACGGTAAATAAATTTTTACACAATTTATTTTGTGTTTATCTCGTAACAAAATTGAGGAAACACTATACTCCCTCCGTCCCAGTCGAACTGATACCAAAATTTTGGGCACACAGAATAAGAAAAAGTAAGAGAGAGAAAAAGTGAAAGAAAATGTTGTGAGTATGAAAAATTAAATAGGAGAGAGAATGAGTGAGAGAAATAGTTAGGAAAGAGAATGTTGTGAGTGTAAAAGTGAAATATGAGAGAGAATGAGTGGGGAAAATAGTAAAGATTTCCTTCATTTTGAGCAGTATCAATTGGACTGGGACGGATCAAAAAGAAAATAAGTATCAATTGGACTGATACGGAGGGAGTACTTCCTCCGTCCCGAATAATTTGTTTTGATATGACTTTTATAATAGTTAATTCAATCGAAATTTGATTATAATTTTATAAAAAATTAAATATTTTTATGCAATTCTTATTAATAGTATTTCTATAGTAAAATAATAATAATTTTAAAAAATTGTAAATAAATATTGATATTTTCACAAAAAAAAAATTAAAAAAAAAATCATAAAAAGGTACTATCAAATTTCGAAGAAGTTAATTATAGATATTTAATTGAAACAAAATTTTCACGAATTGAGTAACTGAAAGCATGATACTAATAGTTATTACAGAGCAAGGAGTCTTCATGTTTTTGCTTTGCTTTTTGGACAATCTTTGCATGCCACCGTCACTGTAAGCCAAGAGAAAAGTGACCTTGTTCCACCACGCGCATGTAGAAAAACGTGGAATGACCAACGGTCTCCTGGCCAAGTGGTATCATGGCCGGCTTCCCTACGGGGAGGTCGGGGGTTCGATCCCCCCGGGGGGATCTTGTGGATTTAATTCTTCCATTGGGTTTCAGGAGCCTTGGAGTCCCCCGGTGCACATCAGATGCCGGTTATGGAAACGGCATTCTTTGAGGCTGCAGCCTCGGTGTGGGGAGTTATTTCTGCTAGCGTTGTAGGAGGGCTCTGATGTAGGAGGAACCGAGGAAGGAATCTGCACCAAGAAAGGATATTTGACGAAGTAAAATATATCAATTAATTTTGTATTTTAATTACTATCTTAGGACTTAATTTGTTTTAGTTTATATTTTATTGCTTATTTTCGTCATTAATTTTAATAGGTTGATTAGGGATGATTTTAGAGTAGATTTTGAGAAGATTTACTAGTTTTTGAGTCCTATTTAGTTACCATATAGGTTAGGAGTAATTCTAGAAGGTTTAGGATTGTTTTTCAAGTTTTATGGGCACTATAAAATAGGCCTAGTGGTGTAATCCGAAAATTAGCTTTTGATTAATTGATTTTGAAGAGTTTTCTCTTTATATTTTGGTGGATTCCAGATCATTACTGGTGGATTCCAGTTCTTGTATTTTAGGGTTCTTCGCTTGAAGAATTCTTGTGTTTAGTGCGCTAAACACGAAATCTATCGTGCTTCCGTGTTGCGTCAGTTGGTATCAGAGCAGGCTTAACCTGTCTTTCATCACTGATTCGTTATGGGGGATCAAGCAACAAATGGTGGAGAAGAAAAATCACTTCTTGAGAAGATCGATATGCGTCTGAAGCATGATTGTTGTCAGGTAAGAAATTTTTCTAGAAAGTTTTATAAACTTGATAAGGAGGCCGAAGATAAGAATGACTTGATGCTTTATTTTGAATCTGAGATTCAAAGCGGCCGACTTCAGGCAAGTCATCAATTTTGGGTGGATAGGTATCGCGGCGAAAGGGATGCTGTTTGGGCAGAAGCCGAACGATGTGGTGTCCAAATCGATCTTTATACGGAGAGAATTCAGCGTTTTGAGGCACGAAGGGAGGCTGAATTGAAGCGTCTTGAGGACGAAAACAGCCTTGTTGTTGACAAAATTACTGACCAAGTAGTTCCTATTAATGACGAAGCTACTGAAAAGAAGGTTGTTGGTGCAGCCGCAGATGTTTTCAGCTTTGTTGAAGCGACGGAAGATGTGATGGGTAAAGTTGCAACAGGTGACGTAGTTAAGGTATGTAGTCTTATTGTTACTACAGATGTTTTCATACCGGTTCCTGCCCCTATTGAACCCAAGGTGAAGGATGAAGTCCAAATTAATTGGTTTGTTGCAAAATCGAATTTCGTATGGGGCGATATTGTTGTTGATGAAATTTTTATTGTTGATCATTGGGAGGTTGAGAAGGACGATCAACGGATGGATGGGATTGATAGTTTTAATTTTTATCCGGACAAAATTGATTTACATCAAATCTTGCAAAAGGGACGAATTTATTCCAAGTATTTATTTCGATGGAATGGCTCCTTTCAAACATCGAAAGTGAACTCGGGGTCGAGTTCTTTTGAAGAATGGGTGACTGATGTAGGAGGAACCGAGGAAGGAATCTGCACCAAGAAAGGATATTTGACGAAGTCAAATATATCAATTAATTTTGTATTTTAATTACTATCTTAGGACTTAATTTGTTTTAGTTTATATTTTATTGCTTATTTTCGTCATTAATTTTAATAGGTTGATTAGGGATGATTTTAGAGCAGATTTTGAGAAGATTTACTAGTTTTTGAGTCCTATTTAGTTACCATATAGGTTAGGAGTAATTCTAGAAGGTTTAGGATTGTTTTTCAAGTTTTATGGGCACTATAAAATAGGCCTAGTGGTGTAATCCGAAAATTAGCTTTTGATTAATAAATTTTGAAGAGTTTTCTCTTTATTTCTGGTGGATTCCAGTTAAATTTCTGGTGGATTCCAGTTCTTGTGTTTGAGGGTTCTTCGCTTGAAGAATTCTTGTGTTTAGTGCGCTAAACACGAATCTATCGTGCTTTCGTGCTGCGTCAGGCTCCCTTGGGGCCAGGAGTATAAGGGGTGCTGGCAGCCTGGCTGCCTCGGGCATATACCGTGATTTACCTCCGCCAGCATACTGAGGGGTCGGTACCTGGTGATCCAGGATTGATTCGGCGAAGCTGGGGAACCTGGATAATCAAAAAAAAAAAAAAAAACGTGGAAAAAATGAAATAACTTCGTTTAGAAAATCGGTTGGCAGTATTTGACACGTACTGGAATACCTGACGCATGATAGTGACATGTTTTCACAACCTGTGATTGGCCCTCCACCAATGCTTTTCGGAGGCGCGTGCTTTCTCTGTCCCACGTAAATAATGGATAACACGAAAATTACGAAAGGGCAAATTAAAATAGGGCAGGAAGTTTATGAAAAACTATCAATTTGAAGCCCGACTTGCTTGCGTATTTTTGAATATTTTAAGATTTTTTTATGATTTTCATTTAAAATATCTGTTAATTGAGTACGTTCATTATATTTAAGAGTTAGATTTTTTTCGTTATTTCACGTTCAAAACAATTTACAAAATAAAGCTTGAAATCACACATAGGTACCAACTTGAAGCCTGACTTTTCAATTTTAGTAATTTATGGTCTGACTTGACAAATGTTGACTTTGACGATTTTCGTCCAATATCTCCGTTAAGTGAACACGTGCACTACATTTACGATTAGCTAAAGGCAATTTCGTCATTTCGCATTCAATCTATAATCGCCTTTTATTCTTTTCACTTCTCCAATTTTTGTATTCTTTTATCTTCTTTTCAATCTTCCAATTTCGCCCTCCTTTTTATTCTTCTTTCATATCAACCTAGGTATAATTGTCTTTGATATTGCGCACATCTCTTTATCATACCATGAGAAATACCCACAATTCGCGTGCAAATTTTCGGCCCAAAATTATGGCAAAAATTAGGGGTTATAATTACTTACTGGTTTCTTTGGGCATTGTAAAAATCTTTGAGTTGAATTTCTTTACATTCATGACGTCTGCATTTGCTCGATTTTACCTCACCTGCATCTTTCGTTCTTCATCTTCATGATAAAATCCCAATTTTATTTGGGATATTTGTATGGGAGAATTGAATTTCGTTTTGTTTCAACGAGGGAAAGCGTGAACATTTTCACGTGTTATAGAACAAGCGTTTAGCGCAAAATGACGAAAAAACTTACTCAATCTCACTTGCAGCGCACGTATTCAATTAATAAGAATTTTATGCGAAAATCATCAAAAAGTCTCAAACTTGTTGGAAATGGGTAACGGAAAGTTAAGTTTGACTTAACGTTGACCTAGATTTCTAATGGAAGTTCGTTATGTGTTAACGGAACTAGTTACAAAATGTATTCTACATTTGTTGTAGATTATTAAACTCATTTAATGTCTCAAAATCATTTAGGGTGAATGAGAATTAATGACAATGGTCTTTTGTAACTTAACGAGAGTTAATTAAAGGGTGTTTAGTTTTGTTTGATGTGCTCGGCCGAGCAGAGTCCTTGACTCGGCCGAGCAGAGCACAGAAATAGGCCAAAAGTCTCTGGACTAGCTTGCTCGGGCGAGGCACAAGTATGCTCGGCCGAGCAGTTTGATCAACACGGCCGTGCGAGTCTATTGACTCGGCCGTGCAGCCTGGTGCTCGGCCGTGCGAGTTCCTTGACTCGGCCGAGCAGATCCTGAACAGGCACTATTTCAAACAGAAAGTTGTGTCTCTTCGTGGGAAAAGACACAAACCCCTTGACTCTCTATTTATACCTTTCCCTCCGAATTTCAATTCACATATACTGTACTTCTACCCTTCCTACCCTCTAGTAAGATAGATTATCATACCCAAATCACTGCATATTGTTGCATTCAATCCGTTCAAGTCCAAAGTTCAAAACCTTGTGTTGTTCGTAGATTAGTTATATTGGAGTGCTCCTTATAACTAATAAAAAGTCGTTTTATCTTACGAGAGTTTTGTCATTCAACCGTAAGCACCTGTGTGGGACAAATAACTCTTACGGAGATTGTATCAAATACAAGACTCGACTTGATTTATTTTATTCTTTCAATCTCCGTTACTTTTCTCGTCAGTTTTTCTGTTAAGTCTTAAAGAAGCCATACACAAGTTCCAACAAAACTAATAAAAAAATAGTAAAGTCATAACATAAATTGCTATAACTGAAAAGTCTGATCCCAATTTGGCACCTCTCCATGAACTTCATACCCTATTTTGTAATTTGCCATGAACGCGAAATGACAAAAAAAAACTCTCACTCAATCTCACGTGCATCACACGTGTTCCTTAACGGGAATTTTAGACGAAAATCGTCAAAAAATAACAAACTAATCAAACATAGTCAAGTCAGACCCTAAATTGCTAAAATTGAAAAGTCAAGCCCTAAATTGGTCCCTATTCGTGGACTTTGGGCCCTATTTTGTAATTTTTCCATTAAAAAATACGAGAGATAATTAGTGGGAGAAGTGATTGTGAATAGGAAAAATAAAATATGATAGAGAATGGGTGGGTGGAATAATAAGTTGATTGGTGGTATGAGTATAAAAGTAAAGAAGGAGATAAAATGAGAGGGAGGAATACTGTAAAAACTTTGTCATTTTGAGCAGTCTCCACTCGCATGAGACGGACAAAAAAAGAAATAAGTATCCACTCATATGGGACGGATGTATTATTTCATAAGATTAGTGGATTTTTAATATTTCAAATTAATTATTTGTCTCTTATACATTACGTATAATACTAGTTTGTCTCTTATATCAAAAGTATACAAATCATTATTTTATTTTATTTTTCTCAATTTTTAAGAAAATAAATCAAAACCCTCTAATATTTTATAAAAACTGACGATTTTACTTTAAGTATGAGACAAAATAAAATCTTATTCCAAAAATATAAGAGTCATTTTTTATTTTTTTCTCAATTTTTAAGAAATAAATAAAATAACTTTGATATTTTATTAAAATTGAGTTTTATACTTTAATTATAATTATACGTCCATCATATTAAAATACGTAAAATTTAGGGAGAAACGCGTTTCTCCATAAGTTATGGAGAAACGGGTTACGGGTATCCAGAAGCTATTGAAAGGATATCCAGAAACTTTTTGTATTGGCCATGACCTTGTCCCATGGTTACTTCTGGATATCAGTCTCAAAGGTTCTGGATATCCGTAACCCTTTGAAAGGATATCCGAAGCTTATGAAAGTGATATCCGTAAACCTTCAAAATGATATCCGAAACTTTCAAAATGTTTACGGATATTCATTGATGGTTTCGGATATACATTTGAAGGTTTACGGATATCCGAAAACCTTCAATAAGCATTTTCTGGTCTTGGCCTTGGATTTGGCTTCAAATATGTTTCTGGATATTCATTTGATGGTTTCTGGATATACATTTGAAGGTTTCTGGATATCCAGAAACCTTCAATAAGCAATTTGTGGTCTTGGCCTAGGATTTGGCTTCAAATCTATTTTTTCTGGATATCCGCCCAAAGGCTTCTGGATATCCGTTCCAAAGCTTCTGGATATCCAGAACCCTTTGAGACTGATATCCAGAAATTTTCTTCTGGTTATCAAACGTATAGCTTCTGGCTATTAAAAACGCGTTTCTCCATAGTTATGAAGAAACGCGTTTCCAGCAGACCTACTCATTAAAATATGAACGATTTGGTCATTGATTTAAAAAGCACAAACAGATCAATAAAATTGAGCTCCCACTTTATCAAATTATCAATATACATCCATCTTAGCAGAATAAAAGGAATTACCATCTTAGCAGAATAAAAGGAATTACCAGCATACCGAGGGATCGATACCTGGTAGTTCAGGATTGATCCGGCGAAGCTGGGGAACCTGGCTAATCAAAAAAAAATAAAAAAAATGAAAGGAATTAAAATTATTCTCTCTCTCTCACACTTTTTAAAAACATCACTACACATTGTCGTACGACAAAACAAATACTCCCTCCGTTCCAGAAATTTATAGATTTTTGGGTTTTGCATGGGAATTAAGGAGGAATTATTATATTGAAAGTGTTGTGAGTGTAAAAATAAAATAGGAGAGAGAATGAGTGGAGAGAATAGTAAATTATAATGGTGATGTGAGTATTAAAATAATGTGAGAGAGAGAATGAGTGGAGGAAATAGTAAAAAATTCTTTCCATTTTAGAAAAATATATATTAATGTGGGTCGCCCACCAAAAAGAAAAGTTTATATATTATCATGGGAGGAGGGTGGTATGTATCTAAGTACAACATTTGCAAATGTAGCATAAAAATTACTTCAGCAATTTCATTTTATACCAAGGACAACCTTAATGGTTAAAATATGAGGTTTATAAAAAGCTCTATAGCCATGTGTACCATCCACATCAACTAGATGTGTAAATGATTCGATTTACTTCCGGATCGAATCAGTAGTTATTGATTTGAGAAAATTTCAAATCGAATTGAAACATGAAAAAAATGAAACCGAACCAAATCAAATTACCATGATTTGGTTCAAATCACGATTTTATTTTACGGTTCAAATCGCGGTTTAAACCACAGTTCAATCCACGGTTCAAACCATGAAATTAAACACGGCTTAAACCATTAATTAGAATATGGTTTCAGACTACACAATTAATTGTAATGTTTGTTTGAATTTTTCAGACATAAAATACATAATAGATTCAAAATTTAAATGAAATTGTGTTTCAATGTTTATAATAACAACATGCTATCTAAGTACGTGTAATGGTATGTACTAAAAAGTGAATTAATATTATTACATTACAAAAAATTAACCAAAAGAAAAAAGAATTATGGGCTAAAATCCATTAATAGAATTAGGGGTTTTCAAATATAAAAGGTGAGATGAATATAAAAGATATGCATATCTACGGTTAATATTGAACGTTTTGGTGGTTTGGTTTATCAATTCGATTTGGTGGTTCGATCTCGCGGTCTCGAACCGTGGTTTGGTGGGTTCAGATCGCAAACTAAACCGAACCACACGAATAATTTTTGGAACCAAACCAAACCACTATTGATTGAAAATTGAATTAAAACGCGTGATTTAATTTAATACAATTCCAAATCACAGTTTGAATCAAATCACTTACACCCCTAACATCAACTGGAGAGAGAAAGAAATTTGATAAACTGGTTGGTAACTACCAAACGATCTATTCCGACTTCAGTAGCAGCTTTTTGAAAAAAAAAATTGAATGTTACCGTTAGCTTTTGTTTATTTTTCTTTTTTTTTTCAAATTGCAAAAAAGTTCATCTTCTACTCTTTTTTTTTTTTAATGTTACCATCAACTTTTGCTTCTTTTTTTTTGGCAAATTGCATTTTAGTTACCCGAGTTTATCGAGATGTTTCAATTGGTTATCGAATTTGCATTTGTTACAAGTTGGTTATTGAGTTTGTCATTTTGTTGCAATCAGGTGTAATTTTGGATGAACCGTTAAAAATCTAACGAAAAGCATAACATGTGCCGCTCACATGAGTTACTTAGGGGTATTTTGATCTTTTCCATGAAATGAGAAGAAAAGAAGACACTTCTTTCTATCTTTCTCCTTCCACCATCGCCTCATCTTCATCTCTCTCTCTCTCTCTCTCTCTCTCTCTGTTTCTCTCTCTCTCTCTCTCTCTCTCTCTCTCTCTCTCTCTCTCTCTCTCCCTCTCTCTCTCTCTTTTTCTATCTTCTACACACTCTCCCTCTCCCTCTTCATCCATCTCCTCCACAAAGCCATGGCTGAAAGAGATGAAGCTCACATCAAATGCCAATCCCTCCTCCTAGAAAAACTCATCCTCGAACAACAATAAAATCAAAATCAAATAGTGCCTCCACATTCAGGAAATTCAAGCATTAAAGATGATCAATCACCAAACAGAAGATCTTCAGGCTGCCTAGATTCAACCAACAACTCATTTTCTTCTTTCGATTGCAAAGAAAGCACCATGTCCTCCCCAGTAATCGAAATCCCAGTTTCGATTAAACAAACGCTGCAGCAATCGGAGAAAGAATCGTTGATTCCGGTGGTGACAGACAGGGCGTTGCCGAAAAAGGGTAAGTTCTTGGAAGCAGTGATGAAAGCAGGGCCATTACTGCAAAACCTCCTCCTAGCTGGACCACTTCCATAGTGGCGCCACCTACCACCACCGCTTGACACATACCAGATCCCACCACCGCCGGTATTGATTCCATCTCCGCGACCACTACAATGGAAAAGGGGTTTATGTGAAGGGTCAGATTCTTCTATTGAGACAACCAAGACATATCGTAAATGGTTCTTTAGCCTTAACCTTCCCCTTATTTTTAGAAATTGTCAACTAACCCCTTTAAAATTATGGGGGTCAAATTCGATGAAAAAGACCAAAATAGCCCTTAAGTAAGTCACGTGAGCGGCAAATGTTATGCTCTTCATTATATTTTTAACGGTTCATCCAAAATTACACCTGATTGCAACAAAAATACAAACTCAATAACCAACTTGTAACAAATGCAAATTCGATAATCAATTGAAACATCTCGACAAACTCAGGTAACTAAAATGCAATTTACCCTTTTTTTTCAAATTGCAAAAAAAGGCAGGAAGATGACCATTACTTTAAACCAAACAATACTTCATTTCGTGCTAAAATGAGTTTTCATTTTTTAAAAACTTCTTTCGTTCCAAAATAAATATTTAATTTTTACAATCTCAATTCTCAAATATGTCGAGTTAAGTACCAAGTTCACCACTTACCTATTAATATTTTTACCTATTCGTCACTGAGATATTTCTTTTTACGATTTCGTCCTTAACCTAAGTATTTAATTTATCATGTCATCCTTACGTCTCATTTCCGTCCAAACTGCCGTTAAATGTGCATATATAGCATGCTGACGTCATAAAAATGCTGAGTTGGCACTAGATATGGTCAAGATTTGCTGATATGTAAGTATAATGGGATACAAATGAAAATGCATGCTGATGCGGAAGTTAAAGGGGTTACAACGTAAAATTAAAAAAAATTGAACTTTAATATATTTTTCATAAACTTAAAGGATTAAAGTAATTTGTTTCCTCTTTATAACCTACAATCTGGAAAAGGGATATGCCATTGTCATCCCCAAACTCCATCCCCACAGACCACCGCCGAACGCCACCGCCATACACCACTGACCAAACCCCACCTCCTCACACCACCATCTTTGTCTCCGTCACTTCTTTCACACCTTCGGACACCTCTCTTCTCCTTTCCCGTCGGCCATTCTTCTCCTCAAACCACCACCCATGTTGTTGCTCTCTCTCTCTCTCTCAGATTTAGATCAAGATCTAGATCTAGGTCTAGATCTACATCTACATCTCGTTTTCAAACACTAATCTCCCCCTCACGTCCTTTACTGACGGATTTATTAACTCCGACTACTTCAACCGCCAAAACACTACTTCATCTTCCCCATTTTAGTGGGTTTCTTTATAACTCTTTCGTCTATCTTATTTTTCAGATTTGGCTTGTTTTCATCTTTCTTAATAATATTTTCTTAGTGAGAGTTTATATACAGATATTGAGGATTTTCAGATATGGATTGAATATTTGTTGCAATGTATAGGAGTTTGAATCCTACTGCGAATTTGTCAACTACTGTTACATATTTTTGAAATGTAATTAATTGGGACTTCTAGTTGTTGATTTTTTATTTTATTTTTGTGATTTTGGAATAGAATGAAAGTGTGAAATTTGATTTGGGATTTTTTGAAATATGATGGTGGTCCTGGACTATTGGAGATGGTGTTGGAGATGGTGTTGGAGATGCTAGTGGGGGTGGTTATGTAGGGGGTGGTTGAATAAATGGATGGTGATGATTTTTTTTAAGCCAAGATGGTGGGTGGGGATGATAAAAATAAAATATAACTTGTTTAAAAACATAAATATAGTTGGTTTAAAAAAAACATAATTATAGTTTATACGGGTATTTATTTAACTTATGAAAATGATTTAAAGGTCAAAATTTTTAAAATTTTACACTTTTACCCCCTTTAACTTTCACATCAGCAAATATTCAAACAAATTACTTTAATCCTTTAAGTTTATGAAAAATATTTTAAAGGTCAATTTTTTTGATATCTTATGTTGTAACCCCATTAACTTCCACATCAGCATGCATTTTCATTTGTACCCCCTTATACTTACACATCAGTAAATCTTGACCATATCTAGTGCCAACTCAGCATTTTTATGACATCAGCATGCCAAATAGGTAGATTTAACGGCAGTTTGGAAGGAAATGAGACGAAAAGATGACATGGTAAATTAAATACTTAGGCTAAGGACAAAATCGTAAAAAAAAATAATTCAGTAACGAATAGGTAAAAAAAGTCAATAAGTCAGTGACGAACTTGGTACTTAACTCCAAATATGTCTGAGAATCCTGATCTTTTCAATCTCTTCACTCAGCTAAGTAAATTTAGACAATAAATTTATGGATGATACCGATGAGAAAATGCTTATACATGTGCTAGAAGCTGAAAGTTCCAATGGTGGCAAACGCGATCGAAGATATATAAATTCGAGAGCGTGAAGCTGAACATGCTCGCCATTTCAATGACTATTTCTCGAGTTAACCAACTTACACGTCGAAGATGTTCAGACCAAGGTACTTAATGAGTGTGGAGTTATTTCTTCGAATTGTAGAAGCTCTATCACACCATACAGAATATTTTCAAATGAAGTTTGATGCAACAGGTAGAAATGGACTTTCACCACTGCAAAAATGTTGCGCTGATATCCATCAATTCATATGGTATATTAAAGCAAGTGGTGTCAACTCATATGATATGCAGTACCCACTTCTACATTTTTGCCACTATTGAGTAAGGAATACATGACTACTACATATACTAAAACACCATGAACAGATTAATAGTTGAACATCAGTTCACAGAACCACCACATGAAGTAAAAAAGAAAATAGGGACTGAATCATGTGATGTGAAATTTCAAACTATCAAAATGGTAAATTATGGATGATACCGATGAGAAAATGCTTATACGTGTGCTAGAAGCTGAAAGTTCCAATGGTGGCAAACGCGATCGAAGATATATAAATTCGAGAGCGTGAAGCAGAACATGCCCGCCATTTCAATGACTATTTCTCGAGTTAACCAGCTTACACATTGAAGATGTTCAGACCAAGGTACTAAATGAGTATGGAGTTATTTCTTCGAATTATAGAAGCTCTATCACACCATTCAGAATATTTTCAAATGAAGTTTGATGCAACAGGTAGAAATGGACTTTCACCACTGCAAAAATGTTGCACTGATATCCATCAATTCATATGGTACATTAAAGCAAGTGGTGTCAACTCATATGATATGCAGTACCCACTTCTACATTTTTGCCACTATTGAGTAAGGAATGCATGACTACTACATATACTAAGACACCATGAACAGATTAATAGTTGAACATCAGTTCTCAGAACCATCACATGAAGTAAAAAAGAAAATAGGGACTGAATCATGTGATGTTAAATTTCAAATTATTAAAATGGTAAATTAGGTCCAAATTGAAACACAATTATACACACTATATGGAAATGAAAGAAAACTGCTTTACTTCTCATTTTATACCACAAAACCTATTGCTTAACTCAAAATGGTAAGTTAGGGCCAAATTGTAAACACTATCAATTCTTAGTATATAAATTTTATTTGCCTTCATGCATATATAAATTTGCAAAGGCAGAAAATGTGTACAAAGCAGATGCCAAAACTAGGTGCCCCATAACAGAGTAAAAAGTGATTATTAAGAAAAGATAAAGATTAAACATACCCTTCAACATCACTAGTGTCACGATCTGTAGGAATAAAACCCTTGTGATCTCCCCATAGGTATCAAAGTGCTTTTCTAGTGCTGCTCTGACCTGCAACAAGTGGTCCAAATTTAGCAAATAATAACCTATGGTTTCATTTGATGTATTCTGATTCAGTGAAGACAGTGATTTAACAATTGGAGAGCACTAATAGATGATATTGCACATAAAACATACATTTGTCCTCGCTGTCGTTGGTATCGAAACCCCGAACATATACTGTTTTCCCTGGAGATCTACCTCCGCCAAAAGAATTTTCCTTCCTATAATTAAAGAGAATACTAGTCAGGTCACATTATGTTTTTTGCAGCTAAATCCACTCTTAATGCACATTGGTCAGCCAACATACCCACTAGCCGAAGTGTATTCTCCCCTTTCCTTCGCCAAATTCAGCCTAACCTCACGTCCTAGCAGATCGTGTCCATTTAATTTCAGAGCCTGCAAAAGTTGAACATATTTTAGAAGTAATAACACCATGTACAAGGTATTTGGTACTGTTTTCCTTCCAAACTATCTGGAGAAAAAAAATTGATCACCCACACAGCCAACGTCCAACCTTAAGAGTCCATTTTCCCATTCATTATTCATATGGAAGGATACTGAGTCAATATATATCTGATTAAGAACTTAAAAATGAACATTTATTTTTTAGGATGGAAGGCACAAACAAATGCTATCACTAAGCATTTTCCAGATTACATAAGAACCATGTCAAAAATATTGTGGAGAAAAAACTGAAAGATCATGGGCTCATCTAGGATGTTCTCAAACATTGAAACCAATCACGTGAATGGGGTGCGAACATATTTCATGGAATTTGAACTACTTGACTTTGAATAGTATTCATCCGCTGACTTGAAACCAAATGAAACTGCATTGTATCCAAGAGACTGTTGTAATTAATGCAAGTGCACTGATACAAGAATATTAATTAGCAGTTGATCAGAATATATACCTCGGGTTAGACCCTCATCAAATCCCTTATAGACTTGGCATTGGCAGCTGAATGGATATTATAGTCGCCTCCAATGTCCTCAAACATAATGGCACGGCTACAAGATAAATAAAGATCACTTTATAGACTAAAAATCACAAGTTAAGGCGATTACTATTACTTTTTAAAAGTTCTGCTCAGAGAAGTTGCAAGATATATGTCATACGCATTGTTAAAGCCCTTATGGATGTCCTCGTCTGCAATGACCAAATTGAAAGGATTACACAAGGAGACCGCACCAGAAAGAGGGCAGAAATGAGACTCCTGCAATAACATTAGGAGTTATAAATGTAACTGAAAAAGTTCATATGATAAGTGATCGGCTACTTGGAAGTCATTCGACCTAAGCAAACAACGTTTGCATCAATCATTATGCATTCATTTATGACATGGCCTATTTTAAAATTTACTCTATCCCCTGGTTTCATTTTTCTGGGATAAACTCCTTCACAGTTCAGCGATCCACATCTAATAGATCTAAATCCTTCATTCACACCACAATTATAGATTCTAACCTTCATTTAGATTCCACAGAAGCATTGGAACAATACTGAGCGGTTCAAACAATGACAACAATTCATATATTATTAAATTTATGGTCACCTGATGCCATTTGCGATAAAGTTGTAAGCTTCCCCTCCAACTCCTACTTTTCATAAATAAGGGCAGATATACGGAATTGCTCCTCCACTAATTGTTGTCATAGTTCGGCATATAAGAGAAATTTAATTTGTAATGGGGGATGTTGAATAACCCAATCTAACCTCTAGCTGTGACTTTAGATCTGCTAGCTCCTCCACAGAACATAAGTCTAAGCTAATTGAATTAACATAAATACGAAATAAACAAGAAAAAAATCTATAAAAAAACACACACACAAATCCCCCAAATTAAAAAACCCTAAAACCAAAAAATCAGACAACATAAATTAGCTAGTACCAACAAACCATTGTTTAAGAAGGAAAAGAAGTCGAATACCTCAAGATTGATTAGATTTGAGTAAGAATAAGATGTCCTTGATTGTCCACTGGCATCCATAGGCTGTCATTGTTCTTTGAAAACAGAATGAAAGAAAGTGAAATCTCGGAGGGTCTGTTTGATAGCATTGGAGAATGGTTAGTATTCATCCGCTCAATTTTTCTCTCGCCGTTCTGTATGGCTACGGGAGGTGTTGGGGAAATGGCAGAAGAGGAGAGTGGGGAGATGGTAGAGGGGTGGCGGTGGGGAGATAGTGGGAGGGATGGAGGCGACGGGGAGACAGATGGCGGCAGGAAGGGTTTGGGATGAGAGAGATCAGAAGAGCGAGAAAGGGATTCTAGATTACAGCTCGTGGAATAAGAAAGGAGGAAAGGAAAGGGGTCTAGATTACAAACCCTTTGAATTTTTCCAAAAAAAAAAGAGGGAAATTCAATTTAATAGCTCGCCAAGTAACTTATGAAGAGGATCTTTTAAAAAAGTTAAGTTTTATTTTTTTCAAAATTCATAACTTTTTTTATATAACTTAAACTTTTTACAAAAAATGTATGTAGTAAACAAAAGTCTAAAATAGTACTCCCTCCGTCCCACATCAAGGTTCCACCTTGAGGTTTACACGCTTTTTAAGAAATTTTTTTAAAGTGGGTAGAAAATTTGAGGAGAGAGAATGTAAAAGTTAAATGTGTGGTAGGGAATAGAAGAGAGAATGTAAAAATTAAAAATATTTAATAGGAGAGAGAATGAGTGAGAGGAATAGTAAATTAATGATTGATTTTTTTGAAAATATGTTAACTTTATAAGGGTATAAAT